>CEMJ01393728.1:8794-25759 GCA_900068955.1 Clitocybe nebularis | reverse complement strand
ATTCACTGCCCAATGTAGATCTTGAAATGAGGGCAGCGATGAGGGCACTAACTGAAAAAAAAGGCTTTATCTGACCTTGGTGCCGAATGGATGATAGAATAGAAAAGTGTATACAGAACCTCTGTTTGAATTCACACCCAACAAGGCCACGTGAAAGACACATACACGCCGTCCGTACAAATTTTCGAATGTTGCAACCTCCGATCGTGTATCAAAGCCGCGCTTGCTAAATCACCCCAGTTTCATAAGGTTTCAAATTTCATCATTGACACCCGGTCTAGACTTCTCAGCTCAGGCTGATATAAAAATATTAAATTCCTCGTTTCATTTACAGCGATGTATACACGTTCTTTGTCTATAATTGTATCCTTGATTGGCCATGTGAGTATCGTATATGAGTTTAGGCAGAGATCTTTTCCCGGAGAATTTTCTTCAAGGTCTCGCCATCTTCAGCGAACTTCTTGATACCTTCGTGCAATTTATCAAAAGCCATGGAGTCCTGAAGGAGGGCCCAACGGAATTCGGCTTCGTTATCGACGAAGGAAACCTTCGCAATGGGCTCGGCCTGAGCGGCTAGAAAGGGGACCGGGCCGAATATTAGAAATTTTGCAGAACGGACCGGCAACCCGGGAGAACACGATCAAGCTCACCAATCCCAGCGTCAAGTTTCCTCGGGACAGGGTCTGTCGACTTCTGGAGTTCCTCGAGAAGCGAAGGAGAAATAGTCAAGAAGTCAACGCCAGCAAGCGCTTTGATCTCGCCAGTCTAAAGTATTATAGGATCTCAGCAAGTTAACAAGCTGTCAGGGGGAGAGGTCTTACGTTTCGGAAAGAAGCACCCATGACGATGGTCTTGTACCCGTGTTGCTTGTAGTAGTTGTAGATTTTCTTGACGGATTGGACACCTGGGTCGTCATCACCTTGGTAGTCCTTTCCTGTGTTTTTCTTGTACCAATCAAGAATCTGGCGAGTAATTTTAGATCACAATTACAGAGCGGGGGTAAAACGCGCTGGCTTACCCGACCAACGAAGGGAGAAATCAAGGTAACACCGGCTTCTGCGCAGGCAACTGCTTGGCCGAAACCGAAAAGAAGCGTGAGGTTGCAGTGGATTCCATCGTCCCGCTCGAGTTCACGAGCGGCTTGGATACCTTCCCAGGTCGAAGCGATCTTGACCAAAACGCGGTCCTTCTTGATGCCGACGGATTCGTAAAGAGCAATGAGCTCCTTAGCCTGTCGTTATCGGTGATTGAATTGTGATGTTCTCGGAGAAATCAGTGGAGCAATCAAACCTTGGCCTTTGTCGCTTCTTTGCTGAAAGAAAGACGGGCATCAACTTCTGTGGAAACACGACCTGGGATGATGGCCAGTATTTCTTTGCCAAATTCTACCAGCTATCATCCCATCAGTAGTTAAAGCGGGGTTGAGGCTTGAAACCCATACCAATCTGTCGAGAGCGGCGTTAGTTTGGTTTTCGACGTCTCCGCCTTGGTCCTTTCCAAATTTTACGGCGGCATCGATCAGGCGATTATATCCTGGCTTGTTGGCAGCAGCCAAGATCAAGGATGGGTTGGTTGTAGCATCCTAAAACGCATACATCAGATGTTTCCCCCGCACGGGGTCTGTGGGTTAAAGATTACCTGAGGCTTGTAGACGGCGATTGCTACAGAAGATCAGGGGTTAATTGATGATTTGCACAGGTAGTAGGATATGTAGGACATACAAGCAAAATCGCCCGAGTCGGATACTACGACTGTCCCGGTTTGTTTGAGTTGATCAAGTGAGGAAGACATGGTGGTTGTGAAGAGAGTTGCGAGTTGTCGATTGCGGACTTACTCTGTGGCGACTTACTCATCGATAGATCTGGATATTGTCACGTGTCCAACATATGTCATGTGATAAGACGAGCCTAGCCCATTGACGCGCGTCAAGTTCACTGTTAGTTAACTCCTTCATGTTCAAACATCCGAAACGTTTAAATTGATGGCCATCTACTTCGTTCTGGAAGGACCCTAGCTCAACAAATATTTAGATTGACCGGTACACACGGACCCGGGAGATTACTTTAAATTGTTGTGAGTGCAAGTCAAACTTAAAAACTATAATTAAGGATACTAATCGCTGCCCGGAAGACCCATAGTTTGGGCAGGGTGTAACAAAATGTTGGGTGCAGATGTTCGGGTGATCTCCTTGTTATTGACACCCGATGTGCAAATATACCCCCACCTCTGATCCATGATTATTGAAAGTATGGAGTAACCACATCATCAAGGTTGGATGCATATGGGCAAATTAGCTTTGCCGCGAATATGTTGCTGCACAGCACGAATCCCGAAATCCAATTACATCGCTTCAAGTACCTTTCTAAGTTTGTTGGTATGGGCCGGCCCGGCCGAGCCCTCGAAGGATTTTACCACATGGTTCAATAGGTTTTGGTCTGGGGCTCTACCGACCAATCTTGAGTCTCGGGTCAAATGCCGTCAAGTGCCGCAATTTGTAGCCGAGCTCATCTCACTCACTGTTATAACTGCATATCTGTCTACTTTGATCGCAGTGGGATCCAGCTCCGACACATATGTATGTTTCCTCAATATGATTCGATGAGTACGCCAGGTCATTCATTTTTTCTGGTCTGACTTGACTCCAATGGTTTAGACAACTATCAGTTATACATAGGATTTGTCGTCCCTTAACTCGTCACGCGTCAGGGCGTGTCGTGGTGTGTCTTGTCGACATGCCCCTGATCACACACAGCCACCTGCCTACCCACCCAATTCCTTTGTGGCGTACCCTCGTTGTCACAATCCTAGCTTAAACAGAGATCTGGGTCGTGGGGCTGTTACACATGTCGTCTTGTTTCACGTCTACATGGGTGCGTGTTTTGGAATCCTCTCCTGTTGGGTTCGCTATTCTTACTCTCTATGGAGCCAGAAGAAATGTCCCCATCTAGCTACCTCTCGGGGAAGCGATTGTCTCCGCAAGTCGGGATCAAGCAGTTCCAATACACTATTTTCTCCGTATCTAACTTTCACGCTTCATACATGTCTCCGTTATAAAATGGACGTTACCAGGTACCTCCGAAGGTTGCGAGGCTAATAACGCACAAGACTGAGATATCGGCATCCACAATATATGATAGCATCAATCAGTGGAATGAAAACTCTCCGATATCATCAAACCACGGAAGATGTGCCGCCGGGCCGCACAGTTCTAGGACTTCGAAATTATGATTATGAGGATTCCTCTCATTTCATTCACGAACAGGGTTGTCTTTGAAAGAGCGAACGCATCTCTTTCTAGATAGCCCATGCACACGCCAAGTGGTATTATGGGCGCCGTCATCAAGGTGGCGATGACTCAACGCTGTGTTAAGAAATATTGATAACTATCGTCCACTTAATTGACCTTCAGACTAGACGACACAAAGTCTAGGGTGCACGGAAATCCCCTTGAGATCTGTACCCTGTCGTTCAAACCCTGGTGAGCATGTCGATAAACAATCAACTTTTGGTGCACCGGTGAAACCAGCAACTCAGCAAATCAGGGGCAACTTACCGAATTATCCTTGCACGTGACCTTGACGCGCACCAAGATGCCCAAATTAGGCATACATGGACAGCCTCAAAACCGTCGTACCCTTCCTTTTGGAAACATCACCCACCGCATTTCGCTCAGAGCTGTTAAATTACCTATTCGACGCGCGACGCGCCACAAGTGAACGAGTCATTTCGGCAAAATTCGGTTTTGTTGTGGCTGAATCCAACGAACGTGATTACTAGGGTTCGCATATATCCTTTAATCTGGGGGTTCTTTGCGGGGGGCGTCTCGGTAAAGTAATCTATCGCAACTCCGTCATCCGGCTACTGTCGCCTCTGTTTTGGACCGACTTATTTGGTTTGTCTCCCCCCCGACGTATTGGGCCCGTGCAAAATCAGTTGTTTTCGGATGACTAGGATTGACTGACAGTCGGTCATACACGTATATCCGACAGTGTATAGATACCGTATTTGGACTCGAGACTTGTAAAGGAGTACATTTAAAGGACCTCAAACGAACAGACCGTCTGCAATATTTTCTACAGTTGTCTACAACCAACCTCACGAATACAATGTCACGATACTCTTCACGACCTGCTACATCTCCACCAATAATCACACTCTATGATACCCCGGGGCATACCCCACAACCGTGGGCTCCCAATATTTGGCGAATTAGGTGATTTCGGTACAGCTTTCTGAGTCCTGGTTATTGATACTTACAATGTTGACCAACAGATTCATCCTAAATTATAAACGCCTTCGCTATCGTACAGTCTGGGTCGAATTCCCAGATGTCGAAGCAACGCTGCGTTCAATCGGCGCCCCTCCAAGTGCGCTTCGTAGCGACGGGCGGCCCGTGTATACTCTTCCCATCGTCGTTGACCCCACGAGGAACCCAATGTCCCCCGAAATTCTGTCAAACACCAACCACATCGCCGAGTATCTGGAAGCCGCATACCCAGCACGCCCCGTTTTCCCTGAGGGATCACGTGCTGTGCAGACGCTGTTCGTGCATTATATCCAAGAAGTATTCGCGAAACCGTTACTCCCCATCATGGTTCCGCTCAGCCACCAGCAGCTGACAGAACGCAGTCAGTCTCACTTCCGATCCCGGGGGGGAATACCTCCTGGGTACGCAGCTCCCGCAGCTCCTGCGACGTATCTGTCGGGCCCGCAGCGCGAGCAGGCGTGGCTCGCAGTCAAAGAACAGTTTGATTTCCTGGCAATGATACTTGATAAGAATGCAGGTGATGGAGACGGGACGGTCGCGATGGGGCATGATGTTTCGTATGCTGATTTTGCGTTATGTTCGGTGTTGATTTGGATCGAGAGGATGGCTGCTCATGATGGATGGGCACGAGTTAGAACTTGGAATGGCGGCAGATGGAATAGATTGTGGGACCGCTGCAAGGAGTATATGGATGAGTTTTGATTCTCGTTTGCTTTCTCTTTATCTATTCTTTTTTTTACCCGCGCTGTAACAAGGCGTGGTCCTGGCTGATATTTTATGCGACTGATACATTGTGACATGTATTCTTAATTAACTTACTTCGAGTATGTATGCCTGCTGTAGCCTGTAGAGTACGTGGCCTGCGGTTAAATTATTTGGGCTTGGATGTTGGCTCAGACTCATGGTATATATTCGGTGACCTCATGCATGACTCCTAGACCTTTTACTTGAGAAACGATGGTTGCATATGTAGTTGTAGGTGGGCCTTATTGTCGGGCCAAAAGTCAAGGTCAAACTGCATCGCAACAACTCACCAACGTAGATCAAACTTTAATACGGGAGCAGTGATATGTGTGCGTTGCGTGGGTTTGTGAAGGATGTATACATCGCCAAGGGGGGGATTGGTCCCAAGTGGCCGACTAAGGCTAACCCTCGGACAGAATAGCAACCATCAACAATGATATCGCGAGGTTGCCGGTGAGGTAACAAAATTTTACATTCGATGGTTATACTAAGGAGGAAATCCAATCCAAGTTGAGCCACGCAGTCAGCGGTACACTTTTNNNTTTTAGATGCCCAGATCCAGGAATGATGGTTTGCCGTTTAGCCGGTGACGATTCTTTAAATGGATGATACTACGTGTCCTGCGGCGTTGCTCTGAAAGCATTCCTTCCTGGAAATATTGAGTTTCATTATGGCAGGGGAAAACGGGATTCTAATAATTTGCTTTAGATAGTATCGGGCTGTTCTGAGAAACAGTTGGAGTTTCGGGGAGTCATGAACTGAGTCAATAGTCTCCAAGATGCTTAACCATGCCGCTCCAAAAGTTGGACATCGGCGAGTTTGAATTTGCGTTTGCTTGACAAAGGCTTTACATGGAAACTAAACCTGCAAATCTCCGCCACGTTCGGCGAAGGTGAGAAGGCGACATGTGGGGACGTACCCAGGATACAGACCTAGGAATGATCGGGTTGACAAAAAATAGACGTAGGGGCATTAGGCTGGATGGGGTATGTACGTCCCGCAGGTTGCCCCTGGGCAAATGACCAGTAAAGATGGTTTTGTATCCCGAGTAGGTATGAGTGCCGCAAGTCGGTATTTTTCTCTTTCAGTTGAGCAACAATCAGCAAAGGGTTGAATAATCAAGTCTTTACGTGGTTTGGAGAACCCGGGAAAATACACGTTCATCCAAACAATCGAAATGAAGCTTCGGACTCGGCCTGGGCATGAAGCTTATTCAACAGCAAAAGCTGATTAATGGAATCCTCCAAGTACGATCAAGTATAGTGATCGTAGTGGGATATATAAGTAGAGCAGTGTGAGAGGAATTGTTTTGAAAAACGAAAAGAAGAGACGAGGAGAGACATGCAGAAGTGCGGAGAGACAAGCGGTGACAAACCAAGTTTGGTCTCTGCCATCACCACCAACTGGCAACCATACTAATGGCTCTGTGAATCCCCATGGCTTCATCCAACTCGTCGTGCTCGCCGTCGTCGTCGGCAGTGACCATTCCAATACCGGGAAAGTCCATACTGAAGCGGCCACCACCGCCCCAGCAGTCGTTGTTTTCCCGCATCACCAGGTTTCTGCCGACACCCAATCAAACCCAGTCATCAAGTGCCGATGAGACAAAACCTCTGAAAAGAGCTCATTTCATTCTACCTCAGATTGCTATAGTCTACCCAATATCCTCTGTTAATCCGCCATCAACTCCAACTCTCAAGGAGGAGAAACGAGCGATCGAGGATCGAGAAGCCGAGCGGCGGAAGAGGGTCGTACGAGGAAACTCTGTAGGCCCCGGTGTCACTGATACGGAGGAATGGTGGTCTTTGGATAAGGTCGAATCATTCTATCGTGAGTGCTGTGCAGGATGTGATGAGGACCCGGATCCTGCCATCACTGTGGCTTTCAAGGTATGTCCGCCGTAAATGTATTCATTTACTTCTATCTCAAGCAATAGAACAGAACGCATCTCCAGGCAACCCTCGTTCCGTTGATTTCTCAGGTGTCCAATTGACGATTGCCTCGGCATCAATTCTGTCCGATGTGTTTACTATAGAGTGGGGTTTGCGGAAAGTGGTGTTTCGGGAATGTGATCTTGATGAGCACGTATGTTGTGCTAATTTAGTTAATTCTATCTCAGCTGAACATATAGACAGACGTTGAAACCCATGCTACACGCCCTCCTGATTCCAGATAGCCTGTCTTTCTTGTCAGTTGCATCAAACCGGCGCCTTAAAATTCCTGCTTTTCGATTGATCGGCGCATACCTTGCAAAGGTAGGAGTGGTTCAGTGTTCTGAGATTAGCCCTTTAAAAATGTTTCAGGCCAAAAGCCTTCAATTCCTAGATTTGTCGCAGAACACATTGGAGAAGAAGTCGGTTGAATACATAATTGCAGCTTTGGCTACCGCTCCAGATCCTGGACTAGTATCTCTGCGCTTGGATGATTGTGCTCTTCGTCCTCCAGCTCTGGAAACACTGTGTAAGCCCCTTATAAATTTAGCCACCGGTTTGAACCATAATGACCATGACAACCAGCTCGCGCCGTTCGCACATCTTCATTGCGTAATATATCTCTACGACATAATCGCATCAATGCTACTGGTGCCGTGGCGCTCGCTCTCATGATTAGGGACTACCCGGACGTGGTCCCCGCTCTCAGTTCACCTACACCCTCTTTCTCCGGAACGCCGATATCATCTGCTGCGTCATCCCCAACTTCATCTCTATTGAACCTGCCCCTGTCTCCGCCAGGAACGCCCCTCAGTCCTGCACCTCCCGCGTCTGCGCCAGCTCGTGCGGGTCCGATCCTACCGCCTCCCCGCCATCCACCTACAGGTCTTCAAACCACATACACGCCGTATGTACCTCGTGCGCGCCGAGGTGGCCGCCCACCTCCAACGCCAAACCCTCTATCGCCTACTGGCCAGCACATCCCTATTATCACTTCCTCCTCGCAGGGTGGCGTCACGACGCGACACCCGGTTCCGTCAAGTGCCGCATCTGCCAGTACTAACTTTGAACCCTCTTCGCGACACGATGCCGGGCCCAGTGCTGCTCTTTTGGATAAAGTCAGGGCTTTGGACGCGTTGCCACGCCTTGGTGCGTTGAGGACTTTGGATCTGAAGGGCAATGATCTACGGGTGGGCATTTTATTTTTGTCGCGTTCTATTTAGCTGACCCTGCCTGAAAGATGGGAATCACGTACATAGCTCAAGTCTTGAAGCGGAACCGCACGTTGAAGGTATTGAATCTTAGTGAAAATAAACTCGACGTTCCGTGTCTAGTCTCCATTGCCGAAGCTCTCGTAAGCATTCCCGTTCCATTTCCCGTAGACCCATCTCATTCCGAACAATAACAGAAATACAATTCGTCCCTGGAGACACTCGATCTGAGTAAAAACCCGTGTTCTGGTCCTGGGCTAGAAGGGGTACGCACAAGCCTGTCCAGAACGTTTCACCCTTGACATCTATTCACATCGCTTTATAGATCCAATCTCTCCGTACGGCGTTTACTCTCAACACCGCATTGAAGCGGTTATTCCTTTCCTCAACATCCTTGACATCTGCTGGAGCCATCGCTCTAGCGGAGTTCCTCCCCGAATCTACATCACTGCTCCATTTAGACTTGACTGTGAACAACCTAGATATTGCCGCCGTTATGGCGTTAAGCTCTGGGTTGAAGGCGAATCATGTCATGAGATGCTTGGATCTCAACATTCCGCCAGGAGATGAGAAATTTGCGAGGTCAGTTTCATCCTCCCCTTCGTTTCATCTGTCTATTGTTTTTGGGAAAGAGTCTTACGAATGATATGTGAAGGATGTGTAGGGATATTTTGAATTCTTGTGTTCGTAACACTGAAGAAGCCGAGAGAATATCTCAGGCGCCAAACGGCCCCAATGCCGAAAGTGGACGCGGACTAGGGAAAGGGGTTTGGGGTATGATTGAGGAAAGCGAGCTTGCTAAAACCATTCGTTTGGGTGAAGAAAAAGAGGTGGGCCACCTTTCTGTTCCCTTCTAGCCTTGTAGCTCACGTTTCATAGACCGACACAGACATTGTCATTCAGGCCCGAGCATGCATAAAGGGGCTTGCAGACTTAATATCTTCCTTCAAGTCAGCACCACCACCCGCCACAAGTCAGGCGGAGATTGTGATAACCGCTTCTACCAAGGCGAAGGTCGTGATCTCGGAGCTGGCGGACGTTATCAGCGGGACGGACGATCCTCATCGTATGGAGGAACTCCTCGGCATCAACGATCAGATCACTTCACTGTTGCAAGAGCTGCCTACTCCTGCTCGACCTGTTCTGACGCTTCAGGGCCTCGGTCTAAACTTCAACAACGTTCCCACAACTCATGCCTCCAAGACTAGCGGACTTCCGAATGGCAACGGCCAGGTACATGGAGACTCACAGGAGCGCGAGAATCACGATCCCGACCTGACTCCTACTACACCGAGAATTGACAAAGGCAAAGGAAAGGCCGAACCTGAACCTGAACAGCTGGAGAAGGTTCTCAGCCCCACAATTATGCTTTCGGAATCCGAAGATGATGATGAAGACGGCCATCGCTTCACCCCCATCGAAGGAGTAGAGGATGTTGCCTCACCGAACGACATGTAAGCCGTACAAATACATCTAACCCTCACATGAAGCTCATAATAATGAAAGGTCGCGCATAATGGTAGAAGAAGAAGGCGAGGTTTTCCGCAAAGGCACAGTGCTATTGGGGCCGGAAGAGATGGAAGGCGAGTATGCTGGCGAGGAACTGCGGAAAGAGGTATGGCTGGCTTCTTGAAGTCCTTGAACTGGCTCTTATTTATCCCTCACGGACAGCTTCTCGAGGCAATGGTGGAACGACCACCGCCCCGTCCATTGACTGATGAGTTTGGACTAGAAATTGCGCCGAACAGTATCCCCGAACAAGAGCAGCTTTCATCCCCCGTCGCGACCTCACCAAGCGAAAGCCCGAAGCCTCCCCCCAGGCCATACATATCTCGATCCCGCTCTTCATCATCTTCCTTAATGAGCCTCATCTCACCGACTAGCTCATCGGGGTCCACGGTTGATGGTGATTTCCCATTTAATAGCCCAATATCTGCGTCGAGCCCTAGAACATTCAATCCACCCTCCCCGTCATTGGGTTCAAGCACAACAGCATATATCTCGCGAACGCGCTCAGCGTCTAGTGCTGAGTCTCAATAACCAGTTGGTCTCCCTTGACTCTTGGCGTGCTGCACCCTGGGACTGAAAATAGGTTCTGCCCAGCCTTGCATGAAATTTTGATCATTAACGAGATGAACTCGGATTAGACAGAATGATCGTCCCAGATCAACCGTTGGCTCTCAGGAGATCCATGTCTTTTGGAGATGTTCTCCATTCCACTCATTTACTACCGGATTCCGTGGCTAATACTTTACTCGACGCAATGGTGTCATAGGGACGTTTGTTAATTTCTGCACATTTATGTCGCGAACCATACATTACCTTGTTTACCAGTAAAACTAGGAATTTTTTCATGCTTAAAGAGTTTTGGTCTGGAACCGATCCAACTTTTCGACTAGGCGGAGATTGGGTCGAACTCATTGTGTTGAACGGTGTCAGCAGTCCTATTCTTTTCTCACCCTTCTTCCACGTTCCACAATCTACAAATTATGCCTCCTCGAAAGACTTCTGCAGCTACAAGTACTGACGCACCTCGACGTTCTTCACGTATATCTACTTTGCCAAAAGATGAAGTGAAGGAGAAACCGGCCAAGTCAGCTGGAAACTCGAAGAAAAGAGCCAATGAAGAGGGAAAAGAGGACTCCACAACATCAAAGAAAAAGGTGCTAAAAACCCTGGATCTCTACGATTTTTTCCTAGCTTATTGCGAGCTGTGGCCTTTTCGAGGTCAAACCAGATGAAGAATCCGGCAATGACGAGGCAGAAACAGGCGAAAAACTCGAACTGATTGATATTGGAGGTCTCTTGCCTTCGCTGACACTCAAGAACGAAAAAAATGAGGACATTCAAATTGCTGATCTAGCAAACGACAAAGGGGTCATTCTTTTCCTGGTACCAAAGGCGGACACTCGTAAGTACAGGCCAAAACTTGGTTTCGATGGCATCAATACATATACAATATAGCTGGTTGCACAAACCAGGCTTGTGGCTTCCGGGACATATATCCCGATTTCACCTCCCTCGATTACGACGTGTATTGTTTGAGTGCAGACTCCCCTACCGCTCAGACCAAGTGGCAGACAAAGGTATGCCTTTCTGCATATGGGTACCCGAAGATGGACTCAAATATCCAAACATAGAAAGAGCTTCCATACCCCTTGATATCGGACCCAAAGCGTATCTTAATCGCGGCTTTGGGTGCTGGAGCAGGGGGCAAGACTGCAAGAAGTCATTTTATCTTTGGCAAAGGTGGTAAACTTCTGGATAAGAAGATCCCAGTCAAACCGCTCGACAGGTACGCATGTTCACAAAACGTTGTTCTTCCCTATCTCATGCGTAAAACAGCCCAAAGCTCGCCCTAGAGTTTATTCAAGGTCAAAAGGTCTCTGAATAATTGTTTTCGGAGTTGTCGATTTGCTTTATTCTTGTTTGTCAATGGTGATGTTTTACTTTGTTCCTTGCTGTCTTGTATACTTGTTGCTTGTCACTCAGAAATTTTGTACATCCCTTCTGACTGAACAACTCTAAAGGCTACTTTAAAGTGAAGGGTACTCGTATGACATCCATAACACCTAAATGCCACCCAAAAGACTCTAACCAGTTCGGGCCCTTCCTTGCCTCGTGTTCGGTTCCATTGAAGCACCCCTTGCCAGTGCTAGATGGCCACGTGTACCGCTATAAACCAGACCTCATTTGTGGCTTCACCCACCTGCATCATGTTGAACATCATTTCATTCTTGACAGTTGTTCTCGTCTCAGCAAGCACTTTGGCGAGCGGGATCGTGACTGACACGCTGTTGTATAATTTTACGATTTCTGCCATAAATACTACTCTATCAAATGCGAACGCTACTGGATCTCCACTAGTCTTGGGTCAGAATGGTGAGCACCTTCACTGACTAACGGGGATGCAACTTATCCGTCTTGGAACTAGGTGCCACTACAGGAGTATCCTTCTACGTAACATCGGTAAAAATATTCCAGGGAGTTCAATGATATTGAAGCCAGAACATTATTCAGACATATGCATCATACCCCTACAACGACTATCCCACACAAGGCTTAGTTAATGGCACTCTGCGAGCCTTCACAAAGTCCGGGGATTGGATAACGAATGCAACGGTTCTCATCAATGGAGGAACTTTAAACTGGGCGACGAGTAGACTCTATACCCAGCCCGCTGCGAACCCTTACAGCGTGATTCATACTCCAGCAGATAGGTTTCCGCTCCTCGCCGCCCATGGAATTACCAATCTATGGTCACTTTGTCCATTTAATGGGTTTCGCGGGCAGACGAATGTAGTTTTTAACGTGTCGGCAGATAATCCACCCCCTCCGTTCTTGCGTTTCGATCCTGGAAATTGCTATGGTGTCAAGTTGAACGTGGTGCCGCTTGGTCAGTCCATAAGCTATGAATGGTTCAGACACAGCCCGTCTAACCAAGCAGCAGGCATAGTACGCGTTGTAGATGACATTCCGGTTTGATTTAATATCCCGCGGAGCCGTCACATCGAGTGTAGGTATTTACCAGTATAGACATTGACAGGTTTGTACTCGTATCATTCAAAGACACTCAATTGAATGATGTTTCTATCTTTGTGACTGCCATGATTGATCAATCACCAACCCTAATTATAATATGGGAGGCCGTCCAAGATCTTCCAATGTGGTTTCTCTTTCGCTCAGTCCCCCTGGAAAAAGGAATCCAGTCTTCACTAACGTTGCCCCAAATAATATCATTCCCGCCCTATCCGTTATCTACATCGACCCGACGGTTCCTAATCGCTGTTTGACTAGTTTCAAACCCCGGGGGCTATTCGGACGACCAGAAATATAACTGTCTATACATGACAGTGGACACGTTACAACACACGACATACGGTTGTCTAATAGGGTTTGACGCCAGGGAGTCGGTAGCGCGCGGTGGCTTTCTACATAGCCAGTCTTCCTAGATATCCGGTCTGCATGGTCGTGCCGCTGAGCACAAATAAAAAAACCACTCTCTAGGACCATATATCATCTTAGAGAAGCGTGATTTGGCGGATGACTTGCTTTTCACCTGGCTCAAGCCACCGCTCAACGACCTGGCAACAGGGAAGCAGGGTAATCCTAATCAATGCAGATGGTGTGCCAGGGGGGCGCCCAGTAGCCTCATGGACGCCCCTGAGTATTTGGGGAACGATGTTCAGTTTTGTGTGAAGTCTAGTTCTTTGTTTGATGTTTATTCGGTCAGTGCATAATATTTATAAAGATAGGTGATGAGATTTTCCCAGGACACAATAGAAATATCCACGCCGATACGCGTTGCGCAAACCAGATATGGCTTCCTCCTAATTTTGGTCTGGTCCACACTAAGTAGAGATGGGTAGATATGAAACCGATAGAGAAAATCTATATCCCTCGGGTGTGATTCTGGACATGTTCTTGGTACTTCTTGACCTCGGATGGCGTCAACGACGAAGGCAAGAGACAGTCTAACCATATCAGTGGGGTTTGTTCAAGAGGCACGAGACCAAATAAGATTGAGCTACCTCCTATAATCCTTCAGGAATTCGTAGGCCATGAAAACCTTGCACGATCACGACCAGATGTGCGTAAGCGGCCAACAGCTTCCGAAAGGTGGCTCATTGGCTTCCATTCTATCGGGCACATTTCCGGTCAGCCTTTCACAACTTATTTCTTATCTCGCCACCGATGGCGGCTCCCACTTACACCGAGGATTACATTCACCATCTTCATCAGGGTTTATTTGAACAGATGTCCTTTTGCATCTCAATGACCACTAATCAATGTAGGCGGGAGACACCATATCACTGACGTATCCACTATACCCATATGCCTGCAGATTAATGCCCACAAGACCGGAACTTTTCAGTGGACAAACGATCAAGATTCTCCTCGGTACCTTAATTGTTATGCGAACAGAAGCTTGTTAAAAACTGACGCTTTGACGCTTTCCTATACCGATTAACGCACACTGGTCTGAAGTCACTTTTAGGAGTAGAATGGGATCGTGCTTAGGGGGTGCAGGACTTATTGAGTTTGGCCTGTGGAAGGCTCATAAAACACGCTAGACAGTAGATGCTCGGCGCAGTCTTTCGTCTTCGCGGAGTCCAGCGAGGCGGGGGTGTCTATATAATCTAGGGTAGTTTTACGGCACTTGCGTTAGGTTTCTTCCAGGCATTCCATTACAATTTTAATGAACCCCTCATTTTTAGGCCCCCGCGCCAAATTTCCACAGTAAGATCAGAAAGAGTCTAAATTTATTCTTTTGTGTTGCCAAGCAAACGTCTCTCGACGTTGTCTTATCGCTAGCCGAGGCAAGAGCGTAGCCCCAGAAGTGCCGTCTTTGTTCCCTTTCGGTAGCATCATAGATGATACGGGCTCCAGGTAGGTCACAAGCAGTGACAAATAGATTGAATGTTTTAGCCAATCACCACAGGAATGGTTTGAATGACTGGACTGAGCAATCTTGGAGCAACCTAATGGTTGAGAATTCGATAATTTGGGAGCTTATATTTGGCTTTTACTTCAAGAACAAACAGGGTGTTATCGCGATATCGGTGTTATCACTGGCCCGAGAATTTAGCAACCGACTAAATGGCAACTTTTGCGAGAGCGACCTTCAACGCATCAGGGTATTCATCATTTCGTCCTAATTACCCTCACAGCCTGTTCCGCAAGGTATTTGACTACCACGGAGAGTCGAAAAACGCCAGATGGGATCTAGCCATTGACCTTGGTTGTGGAACAGGTACTTGGTATTTTCCAAGATACTACTACTAATTGTTGTATCTAATTTCATGAAAATACTAGGACAAGCAACAAGCCAGCTTCGGGCCTTCAAGAATGTCATTGGTATTGACCCATCACTACCAATGGTCGAGATTGCGCGCCGCGAGTATGAGCACAATGGCTTGGAGAACCATACACGATTTACCCAGGGTAATGCAGAGGACTTGAGTGGAACGATAGCAGATAGTAGCGTAGATATGATCATTTCAGGTCTGCCATGGTTTCCATCTTGGCAAATCCGTTAATGAATCCCCTCCTCTCAAAGCTCAGGCTGCACATTGGTTTGACTGGGGGAAGATGTGGCCAGAAGTGAAGAGAGTTCTGCGGCCAGGAGGAACGGCGGCATTTTGGGTAGGTTCATTTCGAATATCTGCAATGACCAAATCCAATACATTTAACTCTAGACGTATTCAGAATTCCGGCTCTCCAACTTTCCGTCAGTTACACCCGTCATCACAGCGTATGCTCAAGGATCCGACCCCAAGACGAGCCTTGGTCCCCACTTTCAGAGGCCAGGAAGAACTATCCTCGAGAATCACCTCCTTGACGTCCCAGACCCTATAATAGCATTGGAAGGTCAAGGGGGTGGGCTTGGTAACTTTCAGAGAGTGTTTTACGCAGGTCACTGAAGAGCTCTCTGATATCCTTTCTACCAGTTGAAATATCCTTTACAGGGAATCATAATCTAAACCTTCCACTTCGTTCGGCAGTCCAGCCAGTCCAGATGCGAAAGGAAATGCGGTGGCGGGATCTACTTGGATATTTTAGGACCTGGAGCCCTTTACAGTCGTATCACGAATTAATCCCAGAAGATTTAAAGAGGGAGGATCATCGTTTCCCAGAGGATTTGAAACCCTCCCTCCAAGATGGTGTCAAGGAAGAGAGCAATAGTGAAGGACATGTAGATGTAGATGTACATGGTGGAGATATAGCCGTTAGGTTCTGGAAAGACCTGAGGGAGGGTGTAAAAAGGGAAGGTGGTAGGTATGGTGTTGATGAAACTGTTCTTATAGAATGGCCCATTGCCCTGTTATTAGTAAAGAGGGTGTAAATTTTAGTAGATTCCGGTGGGACATGAGTGTCGATGTGCCGAAGTCCACCGATTAATAAATCATGATCACCTGCGACGCCAGCGAGGACATACATAAACTTGCAAAAGACCTATTATACTGACTGAGGTACAGGCAGGCAAGTAAGTACTAACTACAAAACGTGTTTTTATGGCCCTGTTCTAAACGGGTTGTCCAGTCCAGTGCAGAATGCAGGGGTATGGGGCGGTTGAATGAGTACCCAGCAAAAAGATGTGGGCAGTAGATGGAACAAAAGATCGTGGGGAGGATTTTCGATAGCGTAACAGAAGTGGGAGATATCAATAAACCAAAAAGTGTCCCTCGACATATGAAAAGAAAACCCATGAGTCCATAGCAAGGAGGTAGTAATGTGGCGGAAATAAAAATAGTACAACGAAAGCAGCTCCTCGCCTGGGTGTAGAAACGTACAAGCGAAGGGTTACAGTGATGATGATGTCCGATATCTAATAGATACGGTATGCGAATTAAATGATGGGCGGTAATGGGGTTGTAAAATGGCATTATTTCATGGCTAATGGGGTATCTTGTTCAAGTGTCCGGAGCTAGAAGAGGTGTATCAGGTATGGGCAACAACGGACGGCACGCAACCTCCTTACTGTCAGAAGAAGTCAAGAAAGGCATCCACGTGTTGATGTGGTCTTATGCCGTCACAAGAAGAAGCGACTTGCACGGCTTTCTGGTAGAACCGTACATAATCAACAAGCATCACGGCAGGTGTAGATGGCGCTGATGTTGAATGGCCCGAATCGCCCACTAACACGAGGCACGCAAGTCGGTTGGAGAAATGGATGATGATGTAAATGACTCACCTGCTATACCCAGGCTCAAGGTGAGGGACATAAGCTGTGTCAAGCTTGAACCCTTTGGCACTATTGCCAAATCACCGTCGTTAGAACTCCAAGACCCAGACCACTGAAAGAGCTATT
>CEMJ01393727.1:15741-41361 GCA_900068955.1 Clitocybe nebularis | reverse complement strand
TTAGATCTGGAGGGTTTATCTCGTTTGGGGATATTCGTGGTCAGTCTGCATACTCCCTGTTTTGTTCAGTGCTGGTGTTTTCGGTATGTGCCTCTTGCCCTCCATGTCGCTTTGTTATTTACCATCACTAAGTGTCGGGCACCGCTGTAAGTCTTGGCGTTACTGTGTATAAAAAGTATCTTATACCAACTTCACAGGCAGCTGTCTATATCTCCCTGGTTGTCCCAGGCCAAAGCATTTTCATTTCAAGAATATCCTCTTGGGGTTTTGCTCATTTCTCGCTCTCCCTTGCTACAAACGTCACCGCAACCTTTCTGATTGCTGGCCGCATCTGGTGGGTAAGTAAAACAGCGAGTAAGACCCTCTACGGAGGGAAAAATCCATACTGGCGTATAGTCGTATTCATCATCGAATCTGCATCGTTTGCGGCTCTGGGACAGACTGTCGAGTTAGCTTTCTACGCTGCGAAATTCCCGGGTGTATACTTTGTTGCAGATTCTGTGGTCCAGATCATTGTGAGAATTCTGAATATTGTGTGAAGACCGTTACATCGTCATGGTCACTCACGTCGTATTTTTAAATAGTCTATAGCTCCATTGCTGATTATCGTATTTGTGGGGCTTGGGTCGGGTGAACGGGCGGATGCGTGGGCATCAACCCGCCGTGAAAATTTGGAATCAAAAATAGAGTTCGACGGACGTCATAGGGAGACGGAAGAAACCTCTGTGGGTATGGCCCCTTCTGGAAACGCAGCATTAGGAAGGAACAAGCGGGCGGACTCGTTGCCTGACCATGAATGGGCCGGTCATTCTCTGGCAAGTCACCATCATGTGTAAATGATATGATGTTCATTCCTATTTGATCCTAGGTTCTGGAAATGGCAGGGCCAACCGGTAGCGATTCGGCCGACATGGTCCAAACAGAGAAGTGAACGTTGAGTTGATAGTGAGACTCATCTACCCCATGCGAGCTACTAGTGCTATGTACAATAGTGAATCATAGAGTCCTGAAGCAAAGTATTAGGGTCCAACGCTTTTGTTGGTTCTTATTCTCCACAGGTCTGAAACTAGGCAACATACTAACATTACATACATTTTACACACACCTCGTCCTATCGCCAAGCATCGCCATCTATCTCGGGCCATCCAAATTCTCCGATATGCTGTCGAGTTGCCAACGATTGTTTTTGGATAGTCGTCCAAGACGGCTCATCGGTCCAAATCTGTGAACCTTCAGAATTGTGGCGGACAGAGATGGCAGGTCGATCACCTCATAATCACTGCTTCCTTTTCCGGGCTTTGTGATCTAAGGGGTGATGTTGGGGTTGGTGGACAACACAACCAAATGATCTGACCAACCTCCCAGTACATCCAAGGTACACCAGTCTATATAGAATATTTATGGGAAAGGCATCGCAACAGATAGGACAGGCACTGACAGATATCAATGTATTCGTGACAGCCTGGATCTGGCTCTGCTTATTGCTCCCCGTAGCGCCAAACTCCTCGTAAAGCAATCTCTTTCCAGAGTTGAGAGCCAAGCTCTTGACTGCGTCAATATGGGACGCTACGTAGGACGGGTCCACGTTGTAATCATGGAGGGCAATGATCTGGAGATTAGGGCAACTGCGAAGTGTTATGGGTAATATGGTTATACATATTTTGGGGAAAAGATTGTACCTAAAAAATTGCGACTGGGTTGAGGTTGGCATATCTGTTCCTCCGCCGGTGGAGATTTGTATCCCCGTATTGCCAAGAACAGACCGAATTGTGTTGGCTCTATCACACCTTTCCGTAGTCCTGTCGGATGAGGGAATCTCTATAGGGCTCAATTACTTACCACCAATTTGGGGCAACTTGATTCATGTGGCCCATTCCTGCGTTTAATATATAAAACAGGTCATAAATGGTTCATGTGAGGAGCTAGCTCACCTTCGTTCTGTATCTCGAAAGAGAAGATGGCGTCTGGTATCATAAGATTGGGTGGAGCTCCAAAGTACACGACGTACCAGAAAGTTGGTGCCAGGGAACACCAAAGTTGGGTGATTGAAAATTCAGGATATGCTCCAGGCGTTTATCGAACTTGGGAGAGAAGAGACAATCGTCAGGTGAGCCAGCAGGCTTGACAATTGATCATTGTTTCTTACATCGGCTATGGCATTAGCGTTTGTATAGAATATCGAGGAATCAGGAACGCCATTGACACATCCTGTTACGGGAAGGCCATATTTCCCCACATAAGCATCGGTGTCCCAGCAGCCAAGAGCGTAGCTCGATTGTGGTGTGATTTACAGGCAGAGGATATCACTGATTATGTCTCACCGATCGTGCATAGCAATGACTAGTTTGATATCTGGTGGATGGGCATCGATATATATCATCGTCTAGGTAGTTATATTCTGACCTCTGGCAATGGCCTCTGAGGCCAGCGTATCAATCTGCCTGAGGATTGTATCATCGTAGGAGCCGACTAATCGGTTAGCGCATATTGGCCCTCAGCATGGCAGGGCTCGATAGGCTTTGCTCCTTACCCGCGACGGTCTCCAAATCATTCACAGCTGTGGCACTGGAGCCTTTATTTCCCGCCGCAACGCGAGTAATGAATATCCTCAGTACTAGAATAGCCTTTTTAGCTCTGATATATAGAGTTATAGTCCATCATCAAACATACGTTTCATGTTTGCTCCTTTCATAGCATCAAGAACGGCGATGCGATCCGTTTGCTACATGTCTGTAGGTTAAGCGTGATGTCACACACTCAGTAAAAGTCTGACGTACCGAGAGGGAATAGAGAAAAAACGAATTAGCACCTGCAAAATCGTTTGCTGCCACTGACCATGGCCAGAGTGCAAACACAATAAGTAATGGGAGGCTAAAAAATCGAAACATTGCGAGCACGGGCAAGAGACATCGTAGACTAAGCTGCCCATTGCCCTTATGTAAGGGGAAGAAGTCACGTCAGCGTGTTGTCTTCGTCCAGCTGAGCCATGTATCATGCTGTTTCGTGTAACTGTTGACAGTCGCATGAGAAAAAAGACTCCCAGTTTATATCTCGGGGAATGAAGAACGGCCGTGGTTCATACTAGTTCGTATCAGCAGACATCACTTTTGCTCGGTCACGCGTCAAGTGCAGACGACCAGTTCTCGTTTCGCAAAAACCGGATGATTATGTAGTTGAGATCAGTTGTATGTCGTTGAGCCGTTAAAGGTTGAATTCGGGGGGGGTTGAATTCGGGAGTGCTTTATTTTGTAATCGAGAACAATGGATCCTCAGCTGCCTCAGAAGCGCGATTCCTTTGATTTCATGTCACCACCGGCCGTGAACCACGATTAATTTCTGTATAGCCTCAACTAGAAAAGAGTTCGGGTTCGGGGAAGTTCCTATGATTGTGTGAGTCTGGATTGAAAGAGGTCACGTTTTAGTCGCCTAAATCCTTCTTTCCGAATCTATGTCGTTTCTCATCGGCCCAGTGTCTGGCGCGCTGGCCGCTGGCGGGGTATGCCATACACTCCCTACCATCTAGAGCGCACTTACCATCTGCTAACGATCTCAACTTAAAGGTTTACTATGGCTTTTCCAACTTGATACATACAAGGTGGGTCCCAAAATCCGATTCACCCCGAGTTATAGCTACGGCACTAACAACCCACCCAGAACGGAACAGCATCGTAAAGAGTGCGTTCAAAAAACTCATAGTTCGAATTCGAGCGCATAGGTGTGAAACTGTCTCATCACTATAACCTCCAGCCTACACGCCCTGAGCATCCGCATGACCGAAACACCAACATTGGTCCAAGCCCCTCCTTCTGCGGCCACCCGGATAACTCACCACCCATTTGCCTCTACGGTCCAAGCCCGATGGAACCAAGAAGTGGCGTTTCTGTTTACGGGATTTCGGGAGTGGGACAGACGTGCGACGCAGTGGGGAAAGAATCTTTTCTACGGAACAGAGAGTACGCCTTCGAGTTCAGCTGCAGACCAAAAAGAATTATCTTCATAGACGTTTAAATCGATTTTTCATTTGTGCCGGTGTGTTCCGCGGAGCGCAAAAGTTCTCAATGTGCACTGAATAATGATAGTGCATTCCGAAATACATACGTATCCTTAATCCTACAAGGCGACTGGTTGCGAAATCTAACTACAACAAAGTCCAACTAATCGAGGAATGACCCTTATCAATACCCCCGTCCATACCCAGTACTAGGGGGTGGTTGTTGGGAAGAGAAACCTTGGTATGGATTATGCGGTTGTTGTTGCTGCTGCTGCTCTTGCTGAGGCGGGGGTGAGCCATACTGATAATTCATAGATGGAGGAGGTGGGGGGAACCCATACGGCTGCGACTGTTGGCCAAGACTCCCTTGCCGCTGATGTTGGTGCTGCTGTGATTGATAAGGGAACGAATTCTGCTGTGACGGAGATACCGGTGCATGCGAAGACGCGCCAGAATATTGAGCAGAATACTGGGGCTGTTGTTGATTGAAAGAGTTTTGCTGTTGTGGTGGTGGCGGTGGTAGCGGCGGCTTTTGCCCTTCATAGGAGCCAAACGCCCCAAGGTTCGCGTACGGATCTGTCTGGGGAGGAGATGCAGAAAATGATGACTGGGTTGGTCGGGCAGGTGGTGGTGGTAAGAATGGTGGCGCTTGTTGAGATTGTGGTGGGGGTGACGAATACTGCGAATTAGGGTAGGATTGTTGGTGATGGGGCGATTGGTTGGATGACTGATGTTGTTGTTGCTGCCCCTGTGGTGTGCTATATTGCGAAGGAGAGGAATTCCAGTGTGGTTGTGTGGGTTGTTGCCCATGAGTATAATGTGATGGAGCATTACTACCGTAAGATTGCGGCGGCGGCGTGCTCTGCCACTGGCGTTGCTGCTGCTGATGTCGCGAGGGAGTACTTGAGCCTCCGCGCATATTCATAGACGCAAAGGAGGATTCGAGGCTGGGCCCTGAGGGTGGTGGGGGCACAGGTGGCTTAGCAGCCAAAGGGGGTGGGGCTGAAAGCCTATCCTCTGCCCTAATCTTGGCCAGCAGACTTTCGCGTTCCACTACCCGACCCGACACGAACGTTCGAACGTTAGATCGAAGCTTACTGGTCAGATCTGTTAGCTCTGTATAGAACTGCAGCCCTTTACTGTGTGGATTTGCATTGACGTTGATCAGCGACTCTTAACCGGAGTGAAAGCAAAACGTACGCTATGCCGTCCCGAACTTCCATATAGCCATCTCGGGCATGAGAAAATCTCCTGACTGTGTCCTTCTTCCTTTTCTCTCTCTCCTCCCATTTTCGAGCGCCAGGACCACGACCGGCGTGTTCCTTTAGACCCTTCCATAGTGCTGAGATTTCCTGGAGTGCCAGCTCCTGGTGATGTACCGTCGCTGCTAATCGTTGCTGGTATGGTCGGAATTTCTCCAGCTCGCCTGCAAACAATGTTGGCTCCACCCCAGTGTTGCGGCGATTTAGAAGGAGAAGGTGTGACACATCATCCGTTTGAATCTGCATACCCGGAATTAGTTCTTTTAGATGTTCAGCATAGTGGGAACACGAACCTTCTCTTTGAGGTCCTTCAAGACTTCTTTTCTCTCCCTCGATATCTTGTTGATCCTTCCCAATCGCTCCTCAATCTGATCAACAAATCCTCCGATCTTGGCACGTTCCTGTGCGTCGTTCGCTTCATTTCCCGCGTCCAAGTCTAGGAGATGTTCCACTTCAGGGCCTGCGCGCTCCCTAAACAGCTGTTCGAGTTGAGGACTGAGCAGTAGCTGCATCTCGCCCTTTACTGAACCCCACAGGGAAACCACCTGTTGATCAGATGTCGCCGCTGCCTCCAACGCACCAAGGTGTGATTTGAGATCCTGTCGCAGAGGCTTCGATGGCCCGGCAGAAGGGTCTTGCGTCCATTTATGTTCATACTTGACGCGCTGTTCTTCACAGTCGCGCGTCTCGATCTCGAGGTCTCTTGACACAGCGCCCAGCTCTCTTTGCACATTGTCTTTGAGCTTATTCAGCTCCCCCAAAATCCGGTCGACGCCTTCACGTTCTTCCATTACTGCGATATCCTCTTTCCACCGCCGCACCTCCATTGGTACCTCTTCCTCCCCCGCGACAGTCCCTTCAGTCATGGCTCTAAATCTCGCTAGCCCCTCTTTCACGCCCATCCCGTCCAACGCACTCCTTGCTTCCCCTTCAGCTCCTTCTGCTTTCTCCACCTCCGCTCGCACCAACTTAGCTTTCTCCTCCGAATATACACTAGCACTCTCATGCACACTCAGTGGAATGAGCCGGATAAAGAAATCTTGGCCAATCGTCTTTTGTACCTCTGGCGTGCCGTACACATCATGTATGTGTATCGGGGTCGCAACAACCATCTTGTCGATCGTGGGAAGGGCCTCGGGAGACGGGAGCAAGGCGTTGTATATCAAATCGTTCTCACGTTGGGCTTCGTTTTTGCGTTCTGTACAACGGACGTTGTGTGCCTTGGTGCGTTCTTGCATAGAAGGTCCCGCATCGGCTGGTAGGTTAGGCGACATGTTGGAGACAAACATAGAAGCAAAGGTGACCGCAAGGCGAGCAGCTTCTTTTGCGAGTGTATCTGCAAGTGTGAACCGGACGAGGGCATCCCCGTGTTTGCCGGCTGTATTGTCTGCCAGACCACGGTGGTATTGGGCAAGTGATGAGAAATATTTGGCCTTGATCTGTGTTCTGCGTTAAACATCAACTCTGGAGGATGTAGAAAGGCCACGGACCTGTATAAGGCTAACCCAATTCCTGTCAAAGATTCCCTTCCCCATGAATTCCTTGACTTCTTCGCTGAGTGAGGTGTACATGTAAGCCGCTTGAGCTCCGATCTTGGCCACCAATGAATCTAGTTTCTTCTCGTCCGTACATTTCTCGAAAAATACTTCAGTTGCCTGAGCTAAGATGATGCTGGATAGGAATTTGATCACGTCGCGGCTGAGGTCCGTGGAGGGTGCATGAAGGAAGTTCTCGTTGATATATGTTAGCATCCCTGCACAGGTTCTAAAGTAGTGGAACGCGCGCTTAAGACCCTCAGGGTCAGAACGACTCTGCGAGGCAGCGATGGCAGAGTGAGTGACGGCGATTTGAAACAGGATTGACGCCTTCTCATATGCGATGGATGTCTGTGTGATGAGCTTGTTCGTGAATGCATCGTGCCACGGGAAAGTAACTTTAATTTCAGAGAATCGTAATTCGAGAAGCTCGAGTTGTCCAAAGTACTTGTATAAAAGATCGCGAGCTGTTCAATAGTCGGGATCAATGAACGCCGAATGATCTCGGTATGAGTTAAGCACCTGTCATGTCGCTCCCAGCTCCTCGCACCGCATCCTGACGACATCGTTGAAGGGATGCACACTCTGCAGCATAGTTATCCGGGCTTTCACCATAGGATTGTGCGATAAGATTGCGAATAGGTGTCGTCCAGTCAACTTCCTCGGTCGATTTCTTGGGAATCGATATCATCGGCGATTGGTGAGCCATTAGTGACTCGATTAGACAATAGAGATGATAGTGTTGTGTATGTAGGGAAGTTTAGTTGGCTTTGTACCGCAATGCGCAGTCAGCGCCAGAATTGATATATGCAGCGCAGTCGTTATGATCTGTATCCACCGTCCAGGGTCGTGAGTGTCGGGAATGGATGTTTGGCACCGGACTGTGATATCAACCGCATTCGCGGTAACTCCCGGCCCATCTTCAACCTTACCATGTCTTCAGCCTCAAAACCAGAGTCGAGCGAGGATATCCTCGGCAAAAAGGTGCGCAATACGTTGCAGCTCATTCACTCGCAATCTCACGTAAATCTCAGTATGATCGTTGCCGTACGTTTTTCACGCTGTACAAATTTATTGAGGTCTGACGGAACGGACAGTTGCGGATTTGCTGGTAAAGACGTGCGTTGACTTCCCTTTCACATTCGGCTGTATCATTGACCACTCTCTTCATTACAGAGGCGTCGGATTTAGCGTGGGCGTCGTCGCATCCGTCATCTTATTCCGCCGTTCGTTATTTCCACTCCCGGTCTAGCACGCGTCATTGAAAAGTCTATCATTAGGACGAACATGGCCTATTGCACTATCTACGGGCTTCGGTGCTGGTGCCGCTTATGCCGACTGTGACCGTTCCTTTAACCCTGCCAGAATACCTGGCACCCGAATCATCCCTCACACCGAACCAACCCCAAGTAAATAAATACTATCTACACCTATGTAGGGCGCTGGGCTTTCCGTGTTAGATAGTGGGAACATTGGAGGATGCTGTGAACAAAACAAACACTAGAATTTATGTATTGTGAGATCAGCTTTCGTCCTTTAGAATCAACACATAGATTGCACCACACGTACACCACTACCGCATGCCTCACGTTTTAATCCAATTTTATATCCGGGCTGAATTCACTTGGGGTGTTTTTCTGTTGCGGGGGACCGTCTCTGGGAAGTTTCTTCTGAGGTTCTTCTAAGACAAGCCGTTTATACAAAACAACTGAAGGTCACACGGCCTGGTTAGTAGCCTACTAGGAAGAGCCAGTGGAAACAAAAGACGAACCTCCAGATCCCACCATGATTGGTAGCGACCAGAAAATAACACGTATCCGTCGAGCAGCAAGTGAGAGCGGTGGTGAGGCCATTCCGAAACAACTGGCTGTCGTCGGGTTGTTGAACGAAGTGACTAGACCGACTTTCGGAGTTCGGATATGTCGAATTTTGTTACCAAGGAAAACGGCAACCAAAAGTTACACAGAAACGAAACTACTACTAGATTACAAACAAACATATATATCGCAAAGCAACCTCAGAAAGCATACAACGCAGCCAGGTGTTCCCTTTTTACTTCAAAGATAGACGATGGATCCTCCTTCGATGACACTGTGACACTGATATTTTCAGGCTTCTCTCTGACCACCACCACCTTTCCTTTGTGCTCTGGTTTTTCGTGGACAAGAACAAGCGCTTCATCACCCATGAAGATAGGTGGTGCGGGCATGATGTACTGGACAAGGATGGTCCGACCCTCTGCTGTATCGAACGAGACCATCGCGGATTGTTCGAATTCTGCTGCGGCCCTAGTTGCAGCGGTGATCCTGCCTTGTTTGCCTTCGTAATCGCCGCTGAGGTAGTTGGAGTGGCGTGTACCCGATATAATGACTTTTATCCGATCAAGGTAATTGGCGTATGCTGGGTCGAATATCCACATTTCTTCCAGAGCTGTTAACCATGTATTAGCATACGCATGTAATGGAGGATTGACGAAAGGAAAGCCTACTCATGTTGTCGGTGTCAGCGTGATATGAATACGACGGGGCGCCACCAGGTGTAGGAGCTGAGGCACCAGCACCGGCAGCAGTGTAAACGCCTGCAGGGGTTTGCGCCGAGCTATTGTACAGACCTCCCGGTGTTGGCGCAGTATGGGGTGTTGGTGCACCATAGAATCCAGGCGTTGCGGCAGTAGCGGCGGGCGTAGGAGCGCTCTGTCACAAGAGATCAACTACTAATACCAACACTAAACAAAAATTGAACGTACCCCACTCCAGCCCGCTGTATCACTCGACCACCCGTTCTGTCTTGGAGGTGAAGACCAACCATCTGCCCCGGTACCCCAACCAGACGTTGCTCGAGGTGTCGCGCCACCCCAACCGCCCGTAGCGACCTGGCGCCCGGGAGTGGCACCACCCCACGATGCTCCCGTACTGGTACTGCCACTGCCACTACCACTCGCATACGGATTCGGTGTCCTCGAGTTAACATTCCAAGCTGGTGTTTTATTACCTTCCGCATAAGGGTTCGGCGTTCGCGACGAGGCGTTCCATGCAGGAGTCTTCCCACCTTCGGCATATGGATTCGGCGTGCGAGATGACGCGTTCCAAGCTGGTGTACGGCCCTCGCCCGAATATGGATTTGGTGTACGACCGCCAGCCCATCCTGGAGTACGGGCACCCGGAGCAGAATATGGGTTCGAGGTACGATTACCATTAGGAAACCCTCCTCCTCCTCCGCCGCCGCCAGCACCACCGTTAGGCGGACCCATGTTCGAGCCACGTCCCGTAAGTGGCATCAGTTTGCCGCTGGGTCTGTTTCACATCAGCTCTGCTACTTGTAAATGTATAAAATATATCTCACAATCGCTCCCTAAGCTTGTCCTTCTCCAGAGTGATCACCTTGTTTCCCGTTCGCAGTTCTACACGAGCAGTAGGTCCGTTGGTATCTTTGATAGTCCCGACGTAACCCTTGTGTGCGCCTTTGATGACACAAACCGTAAGCCCAATATCACGATCTCGTGGTCCTCGACCCATAGCCCCAGATCCGACCATGCCACCTTGAGGCGCGCCGATATTTGGGTTCATCTTTGATAAGTCCGCCCCTCCGGGTTTAACAAGGTTGCCTTTAGGTGCGAGTGAGACCAGCGAACGTGCGCGAGTGACAAAGACACCGCCATTCTCTACAATGTCCCGATTGTGCAGAAAGGCAAAGAATGATTGATGTATGTGCAAAACTCGCCCTTTTCGTCCCTAGCAAGTCACGATGAGGCGGGATTTAATCGAAGCACCAATGATAAACTTACTTCTCCATCCGCTTCCTTGACATTATCGTTGATGCGTAACTCGTGCCCTTCAGAGTCTGTAGCGATGGCCCTCATAGAATCGCGACGCATTGAAATCTGATGTGGTTGCACCAATCGCACCTGCCCATTCTGATCCAGTACACGGAATGAGTCTCGCTCGGTTTTGAATATCACACCAACAGTTGTTGCGCTGACAAGGTATGAGTCTAAGGTGTAAGCAATTCGATAGACAATGGCAACTCACTCGAGCTGAACCAAGTCGTGCAGTTCATAGTTTCCAACTATATTTGTCCCAGAGCCAACCTCCGCAGCCTCTCGTAGATCTTTTGAGAATACAGACAACTAAAAGGTAAATCACGTCAATCCCACGCCCAAAACAGCAAGATAAGGACCATTGACCTCTTGGTTCGACATGTCAGACAGGAAAGTGACAACATTATCAGCCACGGATATGACCAAACCAGTTTCATCCGCATTTTGACCCGTCATCACTTTGACGTGATCTCCAGGCTTGAACCTCTTGCGAACGCTTCGTGCCGGGAGCTCGACTTTTTGCCCATCAAGATCCACACCCATAGCCGTGATAATCACGACGTCTTGATGTATCTCATCGACCACACCATGTACACCAGCCTGTTCTCCCTCAAAGACCTCAACATGATCACCAGGTTGCAATACAGATATAGCTGCCTTTCGCGACGCCTCAGCTATAATCGAAAGGTCCACAACGTTGTCTGCATCGGCTCCATCTTGACGCCGCGTAAACTGTGTAATCTCGTCCAAAGTCGGATTGACGTCCTCCAGAATCAAACCACTCAGTTTGAAGTCCTTCTCGATGAATCCATCCCTATAAGTGTCGTTTTGGAAGACAAACACTTGATTGCGCTTGGAAACATGCTTCCGGCCCCAGACTTTGATGATTTCTTCGTAGTTAAAAAGACGTTGTGGAGGGCGCATGCTCCCAGACCCTGTCATTGCCTTCTTCCTCTTCTTTCCTTCCAAAGTCCCCTCGTCCCGAGGATTCAAGTCGATACGGGGAATGAATTTGAGGCCAACATCTTCCCCGTTTTCCGTGATGTCGACTACCTGAGCCAAATCGTTTGCATATTTCCCGCGCCTGATGCGAACCCAACTTCCTGGAGTAACAGTCAAGTCCTGCTTCTTAATTTGCAGTAAACTGGCCATCTCCTCGATAGGTACTAGCTGTATGCCACGGCTAGGGAAAACGCCAACAAAACCGCTGCAAGCCTGGCTAACTTGTTGTGAACTACGAGCTTCCACATAAATCATCCCTGGTAGTGAGTCACGTTGAAATGCCGATAGGATGTTGAGGGGTTTCGCAGAGTACTCTACGTCGATCGATTTCCGCATGAGACTGAAAACGATATCGCGTTCCCGGCCAGGCTGTAAGACAAAATCATTTCTATGACGAAGTTGGTGACCGGGTAAGAATAACGTACCTTCACTCGAACTTGCCACAAACTCGCATCGTGAACAGAGGGCATAAGGAGTCGTTGTGGAATTTCATTCATATCCCCTGTATAACGCACTGCGGCTCGCCCTCCATAGCGCCGACTGAGATCCTTTGCAATTTGCTCCGGGCTTTTGTCGTCTCCGTCCATCTGCCTCTTACTATCCAGAAGGGCGTGTTGGCGCCTCCCGCCATCATCATCCACGTCATCAACGGTGTCGATAAAGCCATCTAATTATCAAGGGTAGGCTGACGCAATAGAAGTGATTTTTCAAATACTCGTACCTGCACCATAGTCTTCTTCTTCCTCTTCTTCCTCATCTTCGTCACTTACTTCGGCCTCAAGATCGAAGAAGCGACTGGCAATGGAACGTTTGTGACGATGCTAGCCACAATGTTTGTTGATTGTCAGATACATATGCATGTAACGGCACACCTTCGCCCGTTTCTTTCCCTTCTTGCCTGACATTTCCTCCTCTTCCTCATCATCCTCCTCGTCATCGTCATCGTCGTCCTCTTCATCATCCCCTCCAGGAAGTCCCTCCTCTTCCTCCTCTTCCTCTTCTTGAACTGCTGTAGGTTGGTCTTGCTGCTCTCCTTCCATCCCATCACCCCCAGCACCGTCGATATGTTCAGCATCTTCTGCGCCTTGCATCAGGCTATCAGAATCTTGACCTTGATACATTTGGTGCTCGTCAAAGTCGGACATGGCAGAACCAGAACAAGCACACAAAATGGCTACCCTGAACTTAAATTCTTGGGACCTAACCTTAGCAAATTACGTAATGGTAATATATATTTGCTTCTCGAGGCTTAACCAAACAAGCCCTGGGTCGTGACATCAGCAACGAAGACCAGAGCAATCAATCAAGATGGACGGGTTCTTAGACCTTCCTTTAGAGCTCTTGCCAACCATCTTAGAGAATATCATAAAACCTCACCATTTTACTACAATCTGTCTTGTCAACAGATCCTTTTATACCTTTTCAATACCAAAATTATACGAAAGGGCATCCATCTATTCATGGCAAAAAGAAGGCAAAACGAAGGTATGTCGTTCTGTCCCCCCAAGCCCTAATCCTCACTCGAATACCACAGGTTATTCAACTGTTTACTACCCTTTCCCAATGCCCACACCTGGCGCGACATGTACACCGCCTTGGTCTGTTCTTAGCGAGTTCTGCGCGTGCAAAGCCCTAACAGCTCACGACGCGCTTGCTGCCAGAAATTCGCGACTTCCCAAAAGCATTTTCACTCGCAGAGATGGGAATCCTTGACATAGTGTTGGCCGGCATCCGAAACTGTGTCAATTTACAGGCCTGCACCTGGACCCGGGATGGATCTCTCACCTCCTCGATTCTAGAGGCCCTGCAAACATCCAACGAGCTCCGCGAGCTGGAAGTAAACGGACATAACGACGGAAACTACGACCCAAACCTCTTGCAGAAATTCACTCACCTCACACGGCTATCTTTAATAATGCCCGGTCGACCCGTTGTAGACAAACTATTGCCCTGGATGGCGCTAACGGGGAACACGCTTCAGAGCCTAACCTTTATTTGCAAAGTGGTTTCTCTCTTGTGTACTTACGCCCTGACTAAATCTCTTGAAATCAGACAACGACTATAATCACAGATGGCACCCTGGAATCTCTTGCGCCTTCTCTTTGCAACCTTCAACATCTGTATATTACCGGTTGCCCAAAGGTTAGCCACCACGGCATTTGGGCCATCATATCTGCAAATGTTACTGGCATAGTCGGGCTAGGCCTTGAAGGTGTATCCGCCAATTTCGTAGGTAAAATGTTGCTCGGGATACCCAGTTCTAAACCACTGTATGTCTTTAGGACATGAAAGAGTTCAGTCAGAGATGTCTTGCCTCCGGTTGTCTCGCCCGATTGGCTTCAATCACTCTAACTGTCCATCAGCAGCTGCCCTTGAATATCTGGATGGACGACGTTTTGGTTCTATTGTCCCTTTCACCCCTCGAAAGGTTTCACATATACTCCCCGGGTAAATTCTTCGAATCATCACCGACGGATATATTTTGGCACCGACTGGCAACATCTCATGGGAAACGCCTCACCAGAATCTCGGTGCACCGCATGCTCATAGGCCTGGGCGCCATCAATGAGGTCTGTAAACAGTGTACATTCCTTGAGCAACTATTTGTCGTGGTAGAACCGGGCTCTTTGGTAAAATATCACACTATACCGAACTAATTCATTGAAGTAACAACCCTCCATTGACAGCAAAAATTTGGAGAATGCCTTGGCCAGGTCCGCTCACTGCGCTCCGTACACATAAACTACCCGCTAGAGGCACAGGACGATACGATCCCTGTTTTATCCAGGGAAAAGGCACTGGAACTGGTCGCAAAATGTAGCTCTACCCTAACTCAGTTTGGTTTTAATGCAAGAGTGTGGCAGGTCAGACATCACTATACATAGACGCCCTACATCAACTTCCTAACCCCGGTTACAGGTGAGAAGAGTATTCAGAATAGGCAGGGATGGGGATTGGCAGTCACGGCCAGAGCTCTTGCCCTATGAGAGCCCGGATATCCCTGAAACCTTCCTTGTTGTACGAACTTGATTGGTACTTGACCAGCTTTCGTCTGGGGAATACATATACACGGCCGCCGTTACAATTATAACTACATATACATATGTACAACTATCTTGGCGTCTTGGCTATGTCCGATCAGAAAGGTGTTCCTGTAGGAAATACCATAGGCCTATACACTTCGTCGCGTTTGTCAGGCCCACAGAGCAGCTCGACCAGCATCAATGCGAAGGGGAACGCAGTCCCTAGAAGCAATAAAAATTCTGTCAGACCACATGGACGTGGGTGGCGACCTTCCCTCATGCGGTATAGGACCAATCGTAGTGCCACCCACCTGGCCCACGGCTGAAGAGAAAAAAATAGTCAACGATCAACATGTCAGCCAGAACTTCCACGACCAACTACACACAGCCATACCTTGTGACCAACCGTCCAGAAACGACAACCGGTTCTTCGGAATAATCAAAGTCTGTGTGTACGTATATGAGTATCCTGGAGCAAGGATATTGATAGATTTGACGGGCCACGTTCGAGCAGGGATTTGACGCTGGGGTGTGACGTCAAAGACTGTCTGGGAAGTCCAGACGTGAGTGCCGCTAGGCTTCCTGGCTCACAAGCATCAGGATTCGAAATTCCCATATAAATATATTCACAGGCCAACCAGCACAGATCATCCCGACGAGTTTATCCTCTTTAACGTACCGCCTAACCAAATCCTGTACCAGTGTATTTTTCGACATGGTAGCCGCGCCAGTGGCACCCCCGGGGATCACAAGAAGATCATACCTGTCCTGCGTGGAGCGTCATTAGACATGGGAATAATTGACCGGTGCGGTGCATTGCTCAACAGGACCGCTTTTCCTGTGATCGAAGACCACGTCAGGCATAATTCTGATCCCTCGCGACCCTTTGGCGCAGGGAAGAGGGGTGCTTTCCGATGGAACACCCTCCTTTAGAACGAAGGCTGATGTTGTAGCTATTCCAGCACGGACAAGGGTGTCGTAAGTAATCGTGCTAAGGCAAATGCCGTTATAAGTCAATAGCACGAGAATATGGAACTTCCTGTCCATGTAGCGGCGCGACTTACAATTCCATCTCCTCCGTCCCGTCGGCAATGAGTACTAGTGCAGAAGGCATGGTTTCGCTTCAGAGGCTTCAGTGATTGAGTTCAATTGAAAGACACTCAAGCGTCGAAATCAGAACCCTTACGTCATACTTACATCCATAGATCACGTCCCAGGGGCTGGCCCGCCTCACAGCCTTGTAACCTTATCAGAGATTCGGAACACATTGTTATTTCTTTGCACAGGTCAGATACATATATAAGCAACAACGGGATCTGACAAAATCAGCTCCCGCATACCCAACACCACAATGCCACATGATGAGGTCCGTGGACCAGATGACATGCCACGAGCCACACCTGGAAAAAAAAACTTTGTCTCTGGAAAAGAAACCCCAAGTACGGAATTAATAAGTATCGCCGCAAGGCATAAAAAGAACGGAATTCGGGCAAGGGAGATCCAGGTGAAGATGACCATGGCGTGGAAGGGAAGCGCATCCAAATTAGGTCCTATCGCTGCGTGTGCGCCTGGGGTTGGGGCCGAGGAGGCGCTGCGGCTTCATGTACAAGAATGAAGCACTAGGCGCGGAGACCCCATGCGGAGATAAGTAGAGGAAAAACAGAGAAGCATCTTTGCGGGAATATTCCAGAACTTTAGGTTATAGTCGTTTACAAGCGCTTGATGCCACATAAGCGCCAGCGTATTTTTTCCCGGGGGGCCTGGAGGCGGTACACTAATCACGCGCCTTGGCGTAGGTTCACAGGCCACATGCCAGGGCTATGCTGAGGGCATTAGGCATGCTGGGGGTGGGGTGCGAGTCAGCTACACGTCAAGAAGGAAGGTCCCCGTGTGGTGCCGATGACCTACGTATGACCTACTGCATGTTTTTTCGCATAAACTCATGCCCGGTCCGATGAGCACGAACAATGGCAAGGCTGCGATCATCAGGCCATTTTTGGTTATTTGTGGGCGGGCGAGGGGTACTAGAATGTCATCAAGGAAAAATAGCGGATATCAGACAAAGTCGAGGTGAATTTACACGGTGTCGAAGGTCTTGGGGAATGCCAGGGTCAGCCGGACCACAAGAAGCCCAGATCTAGGATGGGGGCAGTATTCTCGGAAGGCTGTTAAATCGCGGACAAGTAAATCATGCTTCAATGTCGAAATCTGTCAACGCGTCGTATGGGTTATTCGGCACTTGTTCGAAATCATTGAGGGGAAAAATGACCCAACAGTCCGTCATGGAGACTATCGACGTAGTGTGGCGCGGACAGGCCATCACTCCTAATCGATATGTAGCAGGCTCCGGGCTGTGGTGCCGATTTCCCACGACTGCGCACGGAGGCGAAAAGGGTCGCAGCATCGGTAAACGTGGTCTTATTGTGGAACTTAAGAATGGACGGGCAGATCGAGGAGCGAGGGAAGACGACGCACGCGGAGAATGCACACGTCGCCAGCGGGGAACGGAACACGTTCCATGTCCTGGGTAAACAGAATACGTTATAATTTGGACCGGATCAAGCCCCTGGGAGTGATGAGCAGAGTGTAAATGGCGTCGTCTGGAGAACGGTCATAAGACTTGATCCGATCGACGATGGTGATAACTGGGCATGAGCAGTATCAGCATGATGTGATAAGAGAACAGGTGCCTATGACAGCTCAGAGATAGAAGGGTAAGGCTCGGTGTTTATGATAATCGGATATGGGTCATTCAAAAGCCATTAGTCCTCGGAAAAAATCCTATGAAATCTATCGTCTGTGGGGGAGTCGGAATGAAGGAAAACAATAAGAATAGCATCAAAATTCGCCCACTCCCAATGTAGTACACCACCGTTAGATTAAGAAATGAAATGAATGAAGTCAGCCGGGATTGGAATCAGCATTCTTACCTCCATTGCGTGGCATTTTTCACGGTCAATGTGATTCTATCTGGTCATGTTTCCTTTCGGGGTATGATATCGCATTGGGATTCCTGGTGAGACCATCGATGGGTAAATTGGGACTACTGGGACAGAATGCTGTGATTATGGCATACCTAGAGTGCTCATCAAGCAATGATGCGTCACCAACGACAGGGAAGTCCGCTCGGTCGTATAGTAGCCAAGGAGTCACTGCAATGAGTCAGAGTATTCGTGTGGAGGGGGGAAAAATGTGAATTCGGTGGTTTACACGATGGGATACTTTAGTATACAGCCAAGGCACCTAATGAATACTAGTTTATGATATCGTTAGGCGGGCGTCGATGCCTAATCTGTCGAAATGAAAGGGATAACCTTGCAAGGAACAAGGAGTTATTCCAAAAGAAGTCGGGTAAGGTGATGGCGCTAGGGTCACGGGGGGCGATATTCGTGTCCGAAATAGGAAGGTCGGAACCGGGAAAAAGAGAGTTGAAAAAACGTTGCGTTGAAAATTCATGTCCTCCAAAGAGATTCCAGCCCTTTGGCGAAAGTTGTGGGTCCGATTGTTTCACCGTTACGGCGAGTTGTAGGCGTTATCTGGAATCCAAGTGTAACGTGGTATGCGAAGCGGGTTGAAATACAAGACGACCAGGTTTTGGCACACAGTACAAGGCGTTGTGATGGGGATGGGACGCGAAGTAAGCTTCTGGAGTTCATGACCAGGGTCTTGAGGTTGATAAATGTACAAGGACAGCCAAAAGTAAAGGAGTGGAAAGGGATATTGACAAACGAATGACCGAAAGAGGAAAATGGATCAGGACCCTGAACGCATCGGCAGATCTCGATCATTGTTCTGTAAAGGGTTGAGATGTGAAGTATAAGTATCAGCTCTCCCCCCATGGCAATCTTCCAACATTCCAGCTCTGCACAGCTACCTCCTCCCCTATCACAAAAAAAATGTTCCAAGTCGCGTCCCACCCTACCTCTTTCTCCAAGCACGGCCACGGACACCACCAGTCTTCATTCCCCCAACCCGCTTCATCCAGTGTCCAGCTTCCGAGGACTCTCGCTCGCCCTCCTTTCGCAGAGGTATCACGCGATGCCATCGTTGCTGTAGCTCCAGAGCTTTCCAATGTACCAGCAGAATATATTCGCAGGGGTCTTCGCCCAAAGGCAAACCAGTATGTTCATTTCGCCTCAGGTCTTTCCCCGGAATTAATAATGACACGTCTATCAGAATGCTATCGGGACTATCTGCACTTGCCCCCTCGCATCTGCCATCAACCTTGCCCCGATCTCATCTACCGCCTTCACTCTCCATCCCACTCCGGGCTTCGTCTTCGGCCGAGCCATCTTACCCTACTCACATTCTCGCCGTCTCTTCATCTAAATCATCTTCTAACGATGCCATGATGGTGTTTCCAGTACACGCTCTGGTATTAGCGTCCCACTGTGCACTCCTCCCCAGGCTCCCAGCGTCACACCAGGCCCCCCACTCGCCTACCCTTAATTTACCGGTTCTCCCACTTTCCCTGCCTTCTCCGGCAGCTTTCGCAATTCTCCATTCATTCATGTATACCCACCGCCTTGAATCCGTGCTTAAAGGCCTTTTCCCGATGCCTTCTGGGTTCCTCCAGTCGCTCTCCCACGATGCTGTGCAGGCCACCTTGGCTTCCGGCAGTGCTCTCCACCAACTCTCCGCTTACCTGTGCTCTTCCGCATCTTCGAACTTACACACCCTGACCACACATGCTGCGCATGTAAAGGAGCTGTGGCAAAATATGGCTGCTCTCGGCCTCCACGATCCCGAATTATGGGACACGATCGACCTCGCCTGGGAAATCGTCCTCGGCGCGCTTAACTTGGCAGCAGCAGGAAATTAGAGGCTGTGACCAAGGCTGCGCTGTTTACTTCTATCACGATTACGACAAAAATCAAAAACAAAAAAGCGATACCATTTCCCCTTTCCCCACACATCCACAGCTCTACAACAAACCATCTATCATCTCGCGCTTGGTCGCGAACCACTGTATCATATTAGTATCAGGATCATGACTCTGTATCGTTGAATCTTTTCGCCTCTTCGCTTCATACCCCGCGTCATCATCGCCCCCCACTGTTTCTATACCTGTTTCATCCCTACCTACGTTTTTTATTCTAGACGATCCCATCTTGTTAATCATACCAATGTAGCAATCAACCATTTCTTCGTCATCTCATCCTGATGTCTGTTCATGAGTTGCACTTGATCTGAGTCACGCCTTTGGCCACATCAGTTGATCTATCATTAGAGCCCAATATATAAGAAGTTTATTTATACCAAGATCCATCAGAAAATTGTTGGGACTGAGTGGATCACACGCTGCAAAGTACCATTCGTCCCTACTTATTAAATTAGAAAAATGTATCGAGGAAAAGACAAGATAGCTGGAAACTTGTTCAAGGCAGCGATAGTCGATTCAGTGATGACTCTTGCGACGGTCACGTAGCAGCCAAATGTCATCGACGGTTATGAAACCGTCATTTGATGACTATGACCACCACTGCCGCCTGCCATATGCAGTACCTACCACTAAGCAATACGTTGCCACACTTTCAGCTACATTAATGATAGATCAGATGTCAAATATGCATGTATCACTGTGAGACCCTATTCCAGCCCACCTCGCGGTGAGTATATTGGGATCAGCTCGGGGCATTGGGGCTTGATTGGGGCCTCTCCGAACTACTCTTAATGCCCGCATATCCAAAGATAGGACCCACGAACTTTGCCAAGATGGGTTTATCAGATGCCAAAAATGTGATACGTCTTTCCAATGATAGACAACGAGAAATCTTGCTGAGTTGATGAAGTATACGGGTGCGGTACCGTGGAGTATATTAAGAGCGGCATTCAAGTTGTAAAATGTTGGGACCATCGAATCCGTGCGCGATGCGCTCCACCGACGTTCCAAAAGCGCAAAAATATTCAATCATCTTGGTAGTCGCTGCAGGAGACGTGTGATAAGTGTAGCGCTACGCTGTACAAAACTTCGGATAAAGCAATAGGCTGCGAGAGACTATTCTGACTAATATATGTTTACTGTTTTACCTGGGACCCCCAGTACAGTCTCAACTAATGCTCCTGGGGTTGAGCTCCTGCTGAAACGTACCACTTGCCAACTATCCCTGTAACTCCACGTATCACTTCCTCCATTACTCCCAAGAGTATACCAGTTCTCTTGCCCCCCTTTATTGAAGTCACTACCAGTGGCGGTGACACTGACATAAATTTCTTCAGAGGTGTTGTTTATCACAGTAATAACGCCCATTTCGCCTATCTGAAGATGGAAGTATTGGCCAATTTATACGTAGCATATTAAAAGTTGCTCAATGTACTCACTTGTGAATGGTCTTATTCAAGATCGTGAATAAGAAATGGTTTGAGATTTGTAGGGACGACGAGACCCAGGATTTGATATACTAAATCTCGATTGTAAACTGCGGCGCTCAGCGAAGCGACAGAAGGAAGGGTGCTCACAATGGCAAGCGTGGAACGAAGTGTGATAGTGCGTGCGATGATATGAAGCCCAATGGCAAAGATGGCGATGATAGGAGAGAAAAGCGCGCTAACAATAGCAGTAACAAGGTTGAGAGGGCTGGGGAAAGCAGTCGTCTTTGAGGTGCTTAAATAGCTACACACCTGCCATGAATATAGGAGGTCTAGTGTGATTCTAAGGTTGTATGACTGATTTGGTTTCGGTAAAAGTTCTCAACAGACGGCACGCACGTTGGAGTTCAAAGTTCCGGTTCTAAGGTCTGACGGTCCTGAGACGACCCCTGGATCTCGACAGATAGTGTGCACATTGTGAAAATTCTGGTTTGAAAACTCGGACATACTTAACACCTGTCAAGAATCGATGTCCATAGATAAGCTAATGAATATAGGAGATATGGTATGGTTCTGGGGTTGTGTGGCTATAGTCTGGTTTCGGAAAAAGTTCTCTGCGGAAAGCACGCACGTTGGAGTTCGAAACCCCGGTTCTAAGGTCGTATGACGATCCCTGGACGGTCCACGGATCTCGACAGATAGTATACACATTGCGTAAGTTCCTGGTTGAAAACTGGGGCGCGTCCATATATATATAGAGAAGCTATCATCTATTCAGTTCTGACAGCTCTGTCGCTACACATTTCCTAGCGTGCCTTGTTTGGCCCCGTTGATTTAGGGTTTCAATTTAAATGTTAAACGCATTATGTAAGTTAACCGCAGACCATTTTCAAGCTATCTATATCATTTGTCGGTGCCCAGCTATGTGATAGCACCATCTACATAGATAAAGAGGCTCGTGCAGCTGACCATTCTGACAGTGATTCCGAACAATCCGGGTATTTTCTAGATAAGACGAGCAGGAAGATCCGGGCCCTGCAATCTAGTGCGGACATACACACTGCTGGTTTCGGAAAGCAATTCTCGACATATAGCATGTATATTGGGGTTGAAAACCCCAACAGAAAGCATGCACACATCAGTTTGACTTTTCTCCCACTTATCCTCACCTGGAGAAAATCAGGTTTGGCTGCTCTCCTACACTATACTTAGGTCACTATACCTGCCTCAGTCGCCCCGCTGCTACTACTCGACGCTATACCGACCTTTGCTATCTTCATTTTTCTGAAGTCCACACCTGGTAAGGCGTTCTATTTTTCTTACCGCCAAAGGCATAAATAGAATCATTATAATAGCTTTTCTTGCTAAAAATGCTCATCAAAACTATATCAATGAAGAACCCCGGCGGAAAATATCTTTCTTGCCGGCAAGATGGGAGTCTGGGGTTCGACATGATAGACCTCGATCCCTCCTGCAAGTTCTTCATGGTTCCGTGGGGTGCTGGAAGGACTTGTTTGAAGGGCTCTAATGGAAAGTTTGTCGACATTCATGGAAACAGGTTCCGATGCGATGGCATATACACTGGGGTGGGTTTTATCCCTACCGAAACAACCCTCCGACTCGACAGCAACAAATACCTCAGCGATGTCATGGAATCCAATACCATAACAGCCAGCGACACCGCTACCCCTCTTGACATAGAGTCGACATCGTTCGAAAGCTTCAACGTGAGTACGACGTTGTCCGTCCCCGCTATTACCTATAATAGTGATGTGGGGATCGAGGACCGATATAGGACGGGAAGGAATTATCTGGTCCTAAAAGATTATAACGGGATCATTGACATTACTTTCTCGATTCCTTACACCATGGATGGGGAAAGGGACGGAACCGTGGAGTTAATCCTGAATCACATGAGAGATGCTACTGGAGGAACCATCGACATCAATCTAAACGCGCAACCACTCTTTCCGAAATATTCCGCCACTCCTACCAAAAATTTCGAGGCACAGAACCTGGGCTCTTTGGTACTGACTTCGTTGTCAGGAGAGAACAAGTTATCCATCAGGTTGTCCTCGGGTTATCCGGGGAATTACTACTTCTCTGACGCTGCTTTAGTCTTTAAAGACAACGAGGGATATGTGAAACAGGAGAATTCCATATACGCTCTCGGAATATCTTCTGGTTCATCTTATAATGCCGGGACTCTGGAGGACAGGCTCAGAGAAGGGGACCCTTACCTCTCTATAGAAGGAGCAACATCTTGGTCGAAGATCACGTTCACAGTCAGGAAAGAGCTGTTGGGAATAGGCAACTGTGTAATCACGGTCCAACACAGGAGGGAGCCAGGAACGTACATCGACGTTTTCCTTAACGGAACCAGCATCGAGGCAGGTTACGACAATATCCCGACTGATTCATTTGGAACCTCCAAGTTCTCCGTTCACAGTCGCGATTTGCAGAGTAGCAACGAGCTAGTCATAAGACCCACGAACGGGAGATACTATATCTCGGACGTTGGCCTCGACATCGTTTCACTCCTTCCAGATGTTACCCAGACCAATTTTGAAAGTTTTGTCAAGAATTGGGTTCTGCAAAACAGGAGGAATATCGGAGAGCTTAGCAAGATCCCGAGAGAGGATTTCGCAGCCTGGCAATTCGTTAAAGAGGCGCCTTACTGGTTCTTTCTCCCATTCCTTCCCTGTTCACCAGAGGAGATTAGCGTTCTCTTCGACTACTACAACATGATGTTCGTGTCTGTAATTTTCGAGGTTAAGGATTTCAACAGCAAGGCCAGAGACTTCCACAGGGAGCTCATAAGCACTGACCTCCCCAGGAAGAACGCTCTTAGGCATGCTTATTGGACGGCTATGTTGTCCAGGAGGTTCGGAAAATACTTTGCCCTGGATCTCTCGACCGCCCACGAGGAGGCTCACGTTGATTTGACGATTGAAGGCCCCTTTGATCATGTCACCGACAAGATAAACAATGCCGTGGGCTCCCTGCTAGGATCGGGAACTCCTAGATCCAAGGATCTCAAAGATGTCATAGATACAGCTTGGGGGAATGGGGAGCTGGCGCATGCGAAGGACTTCAGGGAGACTTCCGCGGGGCAGACAGCCCAAGTCTTTTGGCAGAAGCCTTTGGACAGGATGGCAAAGAAGTACAATGTGAAACCGAGGTTCTCTCAGGCGGAGAAAGATACTCTGACGAAGATGGGGGTGAATATTCCGGATGTTCCAATTATTCACTAGTCATTAGCTACTATACGTTGGACCGATGTTACATGAAATGCTCCTGATGTCCGGGTTCCACAATTGTTTTCTATGATGGTGGCGGACATCGATATGAATAGTTTTTTGAGCTTTTGTTATTACCATGAAGGTTCTAATAAGTTGAGATGATTTTATAATACTCGGCAAGATATCTCAGGAATATATCACTCGGAACAGGTGCATGGAGTGCTCCCCCATCCAAACGCGACAGACCTGTACAGAATCTGTTGTCAGATTACGAAGCCCGTGAAAAACATGCATGGTGACAAGCTTTATATTCGTCAGGCGCAGCTGAATTGATTTCGGTTTGCAACCGCCATTATCGTACGAAGTGCATATGGACACCAACTCTTATCAGATGACGATCCATATTTGAAAACCACGGAGGGTTGTACTTGGATGATCGCAAAGTCTGGACCACCTGGGGCCCCAGTCGACGCCCTTCCATTTCGTGAGCTCTATATTGAACAGGGTGGATAAGTTTACGAGCTAATAACAGTTCGATATCTCTCTCCATGGCCTCCCAGCACATACTATGCAAATTATACACGATGTGCCCAAGGCATGATTCGACACCTTTATGACTTTCCTTTTGCAGAAATAAGAGAACAAGTGGTTGGCAGCTATCTGACTCATGCCGTTTCAACGAATTCACTTTTCGGCAGGTAAACGGAACCACAAACCCGTTGCTAGATCAAGAAGGGTCTAATAAAGACGATAGCCCAAGGATCGTCAAGCGTGCCGCAGGGGTTTTTTAATTTGCAGGAGCTGAGACGGTGGGGAATACGCCTCTTCAACTTGTGCAAGTACCTCACCAAACCCTGAGTATAACCGATTGACGGAGGGACACCAAGCTTTATTTGAGGAGCCATGAGCTCCACCAGACTGCCTACCCAACCCAGCTCGATCATGTGGCCTACAGAATGGGTTGATCAAAATTGCACGTACCCCCCTTCGGCAACAGCATGGCCCAGTTGAGAGACCGGGTAAGGTGACTGGTTCGGCATGCTGAGTGAGCTAGAGGCAGGATTAGGGCGGGCCGAGAATTAGAGTTTGACAAGAAATCGAAGAAGTTTAGCCGAAAATAAAAGTTTGACCGAGTGGTCTGAGCAGCTACGTTAGCACGGATAGCACAAATGATAGATTAAACAGCAAATAAGCGTGTATCATTGCGCCTGTCTATGAACATGATCTTGTATCATGAGATTTGAGTCCAATCTACCCCACGGTAAATATATTAAGATCAACTCTAGGAGTATTGTGGCCTCTCCATACATACCACGGCTGAACCACTCTTAATGCCCGCATATCCGAAGAGAGGGCCCACAAACCTTACCAAGATGGGTTTATCAGATGCCAAAAATATGAAACGCCTTTCCGGTGATAGACAACGAGAAACCTTGCTG
>CEMJ01393727.1:0-15712 GCA_900068955.1 Clitocybe nebularis | reverse complement strand
TGGGGCACGACGGTATGATTCTTGTCATTTTAACAAAAAAAATCGCGATAAACCATTGATCACATGATGTGGTCACAGGTAGGTCACTACACGTGGACGTAAGTGGTCTAGAACGAGCTTCAGCTGTGGCCGAATTCACAACAAGCGATGGAAAACGTACCTCTGGAGCAGGCTCTGAAGGACCCTCATATCCGGAACTGCTCATCTGATACGAAACCTATGCTATGAGAGAGTGATGGGACTATTGTGAGGGCCGGTCTCCGCGACAGGGCGGGCGTGGGTTAAACTGTGTCTGAGTCCTCTCGCTGAAAGTTAAACTGCCCGAGTCCCATGCTTAGTGCGTAAATGCATTTCCCCATGGTATTTTATTTCATTTTCTCCTAATGTTTAGACTCCTTGGGGCCCCTAGTGGAGAACGGGACCAAATCCCGTTCAAAACGGAACTGCAACTCAACTCCTTCCCTTCATGGGAAACGCTCCACCAAGGAAAAATAGACCCTACAAATCTGTGGCCCTATCACGCTTCGTGTGAGACCGTGCGTTTCCCGCCTATTTTCTTGTCAGCTGAGCAGTTTGCATACGAACGAGATAGCTAAACATGCATCCAATGTGTTGACGCTGTCATCGTAGGACACCTCCGAATTTATCCCATCTGACGGCCATGGCGCAATTCAAATTGCCGAACCAATCGCTAAGCCTATAAATAACACCAGATCCTGCGCGCGTTCAACAGAGAGCATTGATTTCCCAGAGACGTCATTTCGCGCCAGATCGCGAGCTTAAATTTACATGGACTGAATGGCGCTCGACAATCATCTCCTCCCTATCCCAATGGGAGAACACGGGAGAGATGATGTATCACCGCAACTCGACATTATTTTATAACCCCTCAGCTTGACTAGTTCCTTCTCTCACTTCTTTTTGAGTCTACCTGTGCAACCCGAGCCAATCTCTACATCAACAGTTATGGAAACTTTGACCATCTTTCTAATTCTTTCATTTTTCGCCCTAGTCTGGCTACGAAATAGATCCAAGGGACATCCACCCCTGCCCCCTGGCCCACCTGCAGACCCCCTTATAGGTCACCTCCGAATGATCCCTTCCGATAACCAGGAGCATTTCCTCTACGAACTAGGGAAGAAATATGGTAAATACAGGTGTTAGCCTCTATGTAACATGGGGCTGACTGGATATCAGGCGACATCGTACACCTGCACGTCCCCGGACGTTCCATAATCGTTATCAACAGCGTCGAGACTGCGAATGACCTATTGGACAAGAGAGGCCTCAAGTACAGTGATCGACCAAACTTTCCTATCTACAACCTGTACTTATTTTTCATTCTTTCCTGTAAACAACACGACTCATGAGCGATTATGCTGCACAGAATGGGCTTCGTTCACCACTTGGTGCTTCTCAAATACGGCCGAGAATTTCATATACAGCGCAAGATGTTCCAGGAATATCTCACTCGGAACAGGTGTATGGAGTACTCCCCCATCCAAGCGCGACAGGCTCGTGTCCTGGTACAGAATCTGTTGTCAGATCCCGAAGCCCACGAAAAACATCTCATCTGGTGACGAGCTTTATATCTGTCAGGAACAGTTAAATTAATTCCGGTTGCAGGTTTGCAACTGCCATTATTGTACGAATCGCATATGGACACCAACTCCTGTCGGAAGACGATCCGTACTTAAAAATCATGGAGGACTGTACTTCGATGATCGCAAAGTCTGGACCTCCCGGGGGTACCCCGGTTGATGCCCTTCCATTCCGTGAGCTCTACATTGAATATACTGGATAAGTTTACAAGCCAACGACAGTTCAATATCTCCCCTCATGGTTTCCTGGTACATACTATGCAAATTATGCACGACGTGCCCGAAGCATGATTCAACACCTTTATGACTTCCCCTTTGCAGAAATAAGAGAACAAATGGTTGGTAGCCCCCTGGCTCAAGCTTTGCCAAACTCACCCTTTTGCAGGCAAATGGAACTGCAAAGCCATCTTTTTTGGCGTCCCAATTAGAGATGCTGGATCAAGAAGGGTCTGATAAAGACGAGAGCCTGAGGATTATCAAGGGCGCTGCAGGCGTTTTTTATTTTGCAGGAGCTGAAACGGTGAGAAAGCATGTCTTGGCATTTCTACCGTTATTCAAATTGCATGGTTTTGAAGACCTCGTCGACGTTGTCCATCTTCTTGTTAGCGATGGTGCTCCATCCAGAATGTCAGGCCGCTGCTCAGAAAGAGCTTGACACTGTCATTGGCCCAGGGCGTCTCCCCGAGTTCAATGATCGTGAGTTGCTCCCGTACCTTGAGTGTCTTATACAGGAAACAATACGGTATGTGTGTTCTAGTTCCTCCTATCTAAATATAGAATTTACTATTTTATAGATGGAATCAAGCCGTACCAGCTGGTTTGTTTTTAACACACTATATAAGTTCATACCCTGTGCCTCATCAGCCCAGTATATTAGGTGTACCTCACCGTTCTCTGGAAGATGATTTCTACAACGGCATGTTTATCCCTAAAGGTTCCATGATCATAGTGAATACGAGGTGAGCATTCTACGACCTTATAGTATAGACTTACACATGATGATTGTTTATCTACCAGGGGGATGACTTGGGACGAAAATGTATACAGAGAGCCATTCAAGTTCGATCCCACGCGATACCTACCAAAACCACAAGGCAGAGGAGAACCATATCCAGCAGCGGCGTTTGGATTCGGACGCAGGTGGGTCCCTTTCGTTCGGGCGGATGCTCATGCTTACCCCTTGCCTAATTCAGAATCTGCCCTGGGCGCTACTTGGCATTAGATAGCATCTGGATAGCTGTGGCCACGCTTTTGATGACACTTTCTGTCCAAAAGGCAATTGGAGAGGATGGCGAAGAACTTACGCCACCAGTCGACTTTACGGCCAACGGGATCACAAGGTATGGTTTATTACTCCGAAATCCCGATCATGTCAGTGCTGACTAGGGCCAGCCACCCACGCCCTTTCCGATGCAAATTCCAGCCCCGAACGGAGATGGCTAGATCACTCATTTTGCAGATGGATACGTCAGATGTTTATTAGGATCGATGGCGGACGCCAACTTCTTCTCTCCATGACTGGTACAGACGTACACGTAATCTATTTATATCGACATACCTTGTTGTTTACATCAGGGATATACGCGTGATACGTTTCAAATTTATGAACCAAACCTGCAAGGGAGCTGCGAGTGCCCATCATCACCGTTGCTGCTCAAAAGCTGGCTCGACCCCATGCTGAACCGCCCGCATCCCCGAGTGTGTATTCACCCTCAAATGAGGAATCCGGGAGGGTGATGAATCTAGGTTAGGCCGCTGTACACTTATCGCAGATGCAAGATGAATGATAGCGGTGAGTCGTGACATATAAAATACCTCTTAAGAGGGCGAGTTCTGGGTGAGAACATCTATAGTAGTGTAGTTTTAATACAGAGCGCCATCGGAAAGGTGGAAACTAAGTGGCCGGTGTTGTAAAATGGGCGATAGAAACGAACAGAAACGAATGGGAGGTTACATTTTGAAAGTTCACACATTCAGAATTGAGCGTTCTCTTGGAATACATCTTCAGAATTCTTGAATCTATATCCTATAGAAACCGCACTGCAGAGGAGAACCCCACCCGACTGCAACCTTTGGCTTCGGACATGGGTTAGTTTCCCTTTTGAAATGAACCCTAGCACCACTTTTGGCCGAAGAGGTAATTCGACAATATGGTCTCAAGACAGTATAGCCTTGTATATTAAACCACTCCTGTTCCCAAAAGGTTCAGGTGTTCTCGTGCCAAGGCACGACCCCTCCTGATCATCCTTCTATGCCAGGCAGTTGACTAATAAGGTAAATTTGTTTGACCTAAATCTCATCTTCGGTCACAGGAAGCCCGGAGGACGCATAGGGAAGCTCACGTCTGTGAAGAGGGGCATATGCACTCCGACTCCGCCACTCAGTCCGCACACCGCTTCCCAGGCCACGAGTACCTTGTGCATTTCTTGTAGGTAGTCCTGTGAGATCGCTGAAGATGTGAATTGGGGAACTTGTATGGCCATCCTCAAGAGCAAGCAGAAGGGAGGTCAGCGAATGGGACACAGTGTGAAGCATAGATTCAGATCTAGACATATCTCGGTTGTTGAATGTGGGGACAGATGGTTATATTAAAAATCAGTTTCTCAGGGGTGCCGTAGAAATGTCCGTGTTCATGATAGCGTAGATCGTCTTTGCCGAGGCATGGCTCCCGAGATATCAGTTGGATCTCAACTAACAAGTATACTAAGGGAACCATATATCTTTCAATCAAGATAGACAGGAATCTAATGAAATTGCATGCCAGTGTGGACTACAATGCGCGTCAGTCTTGGTTCGATCTTGACGCTTTTTCAGAGCAAGAACATAAATATTTAATCGTACCGTATTCGCACCACATTTGTATCTGTACCCACTGCTGACAACTTTAAGACGAATTTGAGTGGTGAGCAATCTTCAGCAGCCCGGGGTCACGGCCGACTGGGAAAAAGTGTTACATCCATCTTTGATTGATGGGCGATTAGTGGCCACAGCAGGCTTAAGCTAACTATAATCCAACAGGTCTGCATCTGTCAATATCCAGACTTCGGAATCGCCGAAAACCCAGATACGTAAACTTATACTCACCTAGCTGTCGGCTTGTTGACAGGAGAAGGTGAACTGACATGATGTACGTACAACCAATCTCCAGGACTCTACTATTTATATCAAAATAGTCCTCGAGTTCTTTCTCCCACTGATCACTGCTCACATACCATGTACGACATTTCCTCAGTAACCAGCTTTTTTGCCACCAATATCACTAGGGCGGTAATCCTTGTGTGGGATATTTGCCTCACACTCATCAACTTGGTCCTGCCCAGCAGACGCACAGGCCATGTCATACCAGCAGGCCATCCTGGGGCAGGCGGGAAATGGCCTGAGTACACTGCCCCAAAGGACGGTGACAGCCGCAGCGCATGTCCGGCTTTGAACATGATGGCAAATCATGGTGTGCATCGTTATCGCATTGGGGCTTTTCTGTTTCATATACTATCCTGTTCCAGGGATCCTCCCTCGAGATGGAAAGAACATAAGCTTCAAGCAGCTCGATCTTGCGACGCGGGCCACGTACAATTTTGGCCCGACCTTCTGCTTTACAGTATCAAATTTCAGCGCTGGGATGTTAGGAAGGACTTACGCAAAGGGCGCTTGCGACTTGGCGGAGCTCAACGTTCATAATGGGATCGAGCACGATGCCTCGCTAACGCGTATGCTGCAGTTTACAATCTTACTTTTGAACGTGTCTCTAAAGTCTATCTGTAGGCGATGATGTTCTTCACCAGCCTGACCAGGGAAAACCTGCCACGGCCCTAATTGAGGCACTCCTCAAATCAGCAACAGGAAAGGACGCACAGGGTAATCCAAAACTCACCATCGAAGACCTGTCTCAATACATGGCGGCCCGACGCGTCGATGCAGAGAAGACAAACCCCGGTTATTCCTTGGATCTATTCCACAGGGCCTTTTCGTTTACCAAGTGAGTCTGGTTCTCGTATAGGTCTACAAAACACATCTCATATCACACGATAAGCACATCCTTTTTAATGACGGCGTTCGGTGGCAGAGTCCGCGACCTCGAAAAGATCCTCTTGGAGGAGCGTTTACCTGATGGTTGGGAACCTGCATGCAGACAGCAGAAAGGTCTATCGTTGATTGTTCTGGGTGTGACAGCATTGAAAGTAGAATTGGGGGCGATATTGGGGCCGAGTAGGTAAGAATACATCCCGGCCAGCGGATCAGTGGGATTCTGGACACGCCTCAATATGATAGTTGTGTTCCTTACTCATCTATGTTGCTTGAGAACCAACCTATATAGGTATTACCATATCCGCGAAGTTGTGGATGGATGATAGATTACCTGTTGGAACCACGGAGGTGATCATTCTCCGGAATACATTAATATACAGAACATGGCGGACACAATATATGCAGCCTTCCACGTCGCATGTCGATCATAGAGGGCCAAAATGTGGATATAGCTTCGATCATCTACATCGGACAGCAAATTGATGCTGTGACATTGTGATAAAGAATTTCGACAACCTATGATTTATAGCCACTTGAATCAAGAGTGACATGGCCCAATGCGGAACTAGAGGTATATCTGTGAGGGGTTCTTTCACTTTCGGCTATTGATGTTCGGAGGGAGTTGGAGGACAGGTTTCCTGTTGAACAGCTGAGGTTTTATCACCTTTGTCATAGGAGGTTGGATTTCGCCAGGGTGATTAGAAGTGTTCTGTGGCTGCGATGGGCGTGGCGGTGAGGGTTTCGACAACAGATGGATGTCTGCATCAGGCTGCCTCGCTTTGATGGGTATCCTTGGATCCTGCTTGACGGTGTCCCGTCGCTCTATTGGACGCCGCGGCGCTGGCTTTGGGAGAGTGCGCGTATCGGTACCCACCCTTTCGCTCTTCAACACACTAGGACGATGGGTACCACCCCTGGTAGTCGTGTGTATAGGAACCGGAAACACTAAACGCGGTTGTACTTCGGCTGTAGGGGTGATCTATTGAAGATCAAGTTGGGGTCATTTAGCTGTTTTAATTGTTACGAAGACTTACTTCGCCTGGTTCGTCATCGCTATAGTCAATACTCCACCTCGTCAAATCATCGTTTATGCCGAGTTCTTCTAATGATGGTGATGGCCACTGGTTAGCGTGCATTTCTTTCTGATGTCTGGAGAGTAAGTTATAGAGGTTGAATGATACATATCTGCAAACCTTCTGTGATAATTTGCGGAAGAGATCCACGGAAGCCGTTTCCGCAACTTTGTTCGCAGCAAGGTATTTCGGCACGTGCGGTGGGGGTGGCTCAATACCATCCAATGTACTTGGTGGCGAGTCCCGCCTCCTTTCTTCGAAGGCTCTTGTGGGCCTCAAAGACGGTTCTGCTTGGTATCTGACAGGTCTTGGCTTTGAGGACCTATTAGCTCTCTCTGGATTGGGCGTTCGCAACCCAAATGGCCGATGAGCAGGATCCTGGGTTTTCAGTTTTTGGATATCAGTTTGGACGGGGTCATGAATGCGTTTCCTCTGAGGGGCTTGGTTAGACAATGAATTTTCCCAAATTCGCTCCATCGCTGAACCTCTCTCCCACATAGTTCGGAGGGCCAACCGAAGAATAAGTAGGAGATCGGGGTATGGCAGCCGGTAGACTTCGAGGTTTGGATAGAATACATATGCCCAGCCTTGAGGCAAGGTCAATTCCTTCATATTTGGGAGACGTAGATACACCCTACCAGGTAAAATCCACTTGTCTGACATGCTTTTGGTTTCCTCTTCGTTCAACACAAGCTTTTTTTTACCCCCGGACTCTACTACGTCGGCTCCTCGACTCACGATGAGATTGATGGCAGTCTTCAGTCTGTTGACGATCTTGGTCCGGATCACCTTACTTCCACTCGTCCGCTTCTTGCTTGTGACGTTGAGGAACGACATGGAGACACGCGTTGATTTTGAGTTATTTAGAACCATGGGGGAAAGTGCGGGGACGTCAGAGCAATCCGATCCTTTTGGCCTCGCGGCGTTTGCGCGACCTATCCTATCTTTCCAGATATCAATGTGGCGGTGAAACGGTTCTTGCCACATAAATTCAGGCTTGTCAAGCAACGCCATGGGATAAGCCCTGATACCCAAAACATCGTTCCTGAAATTTGGGAAATTCCGGGAGTCTATGGAGGACGCTGGGTGGCTTGGGTCGAGGATATTTTGCCTAGAAGTGCATCCTGGAGTGAGAAGAGTAATAGGTGAGCCCGGAGTTTGTTTGCGGAACTTTTGACAATGTTAGCTTTCTGATAACAAGCAAAATAATTTACTATACGTTGACAGACTTGTAACGGGGCGCTTTTGGAAGTTTACTGAGCTCAGGACATCTGAGCATAGGAAAAGTAGTGTGAGAATTGGTAGATGTGACAGCGTCACACAGGGAGGGGTCTCGTGACCTAGAAGTTAGCTCCATTCGTATGTTTTTTTAGTTAAACCTTCACGATATGATGATCAAGATTTCAAGAACACGTCAGAATTACCAAAAGCTTATAGCCCCGAGACGCCGCCATATCTCCCATTACATAAACTGGCATTACTACCGAACAACGGATCCCAGTGGGAAGTCAAGACGTTCAATTAAGGGCTATCTCTGTGTAAGACAAAAACCTACTTGCCGCGTCTTCCGCCAGGTTGGAGCGCCCCTTCTCGTTGAGTATGGCACGCCGGTGACAGGCGGCAATCTGGAATCACGGCCCCTGTCAAAAACGCAATCATGCTACGGAGTTTCTTCTTTTGTCCTCTTTCTTGCCCCCCTCTACACTACCGTTAACCCTTCATGTCGACTCTATCATCCATAGCACAATTCCCTCTAAACACATTAGCAAGACTGATTGTTTTTGGATGGGACATCTCTCTTACCATCATTAACGTTATAACACCGAGTCGACGAGCAGGTCAAGTCATTGCAGAGGGCCACCCAGGGGCGAAGGGAAAATGGCCAGAATATATCGCGCCAACCGATGGTGATAGCAGAAGTGCATGTCCTGCACTGAATGCGATGGCGAACCATGGTATGTGCTCTTCATATTCACTCCGAGATGTTCTCTCATATATAATCCAAGGAATCCTTCCTCGAGACGGACGAAATATATCTTTCAAAGAGCTCAATCGAGCAACGGGGGCGACATTTAATTTTGCACCAACCTTTTGTTTTGTTGTTCCCAATTTCAGTGCGAAGATGCTGGGAAAGAGCTATTGGTCCGACACCTTCGACCTGGCAGATCTTAACCTCCACAATGGTATTGAGCACGACGCATCCTTCACACGTATGTTGTGACTCTTCCATAAGACCCGATTTATGACATACTGAGTCGACTTCTAGGACTAGACAGTGTGCAGCAACTAGACCAAGGAAAGCCCCATGTCCCCCTTGTCCAAGAATTGCTTGCGTCTGCAACAGGCAAAGACACTGATGGAACGCCCAAATTAACCCTCGAAGACTTGTCGAGATTCACAGCCAAACGCCGCGCCGAATCGAAGGCGTCAAACGCAGATTACAAGATGAGCCTATTCCACAGGGCATTCGGGAGTACCAAGTTAGTTCCACCATTATTATCATTCAGTGCGGATAGTGACACGTAAAAATGGCGCAGTACTTCTTTTTTCTTGACTTCCTTTGGAGGTCGCGTGGATGATCTTAAAAACTTTCTTATCGAAGAGCGGATGCCGGACGGATGGGAACCAATCGTCAAGCACACAATGGGCTTTACGGTTACTGAATTCGCAGGGGCTGCACTTAAAGTGGAAAGAGGAACCAAGCAAGGAAAGGAAGAGTAAGGGGCCGGTTTCTGGTGATTGAGTACCCTATGGACCGTCCAAGGACCATGATCTTGCCAAAATATGAACCTAGAATCATATTTACAGTTCTTGTCAATATCACCCACAATAAACAACAACAAAGTGACTCGGTTACTTCCGGAAGCCGGTACTTATAATTGTAATAAACCCACCCAACGAAGGCTAACGATATGTTATTAAACCTGGCACCAAGAATAACGCGGGAGTATCTCCGTGTTCATTCAAGATCGCCCTTGGGCTACCTGCGCAAATGGTCCACATTTACGACCGACGATCATTCACTCACCATTAACTCCCTGAACGCTTCCTTCCCATACATCTGGTTGCGGGATTCATGCCAATCGCTAGAATGTGTACACCCAACTACTTCGCAGAAACTCCACCGGACATCTGATATTCCACTTGCCATAAAACCCACACACTCCGGTATCCAGATGGTGGACGATGGAATTCGAATCTCGTGGGAGGATGGTCATCAATCTTTCTTTAAAGCATCGTTCTTAGAGCGCCATTCGTCTCCCGAAAAATTGACATCTTTTCACAAAGATATAGCGAAAAAATCTTGGAATAATAGTATGATTACCGGAACCCGCAGCCTATCTCTCACATACGAAGCTCTACGAACACGTGCGGGTTTGTTGGATGCTATAACTCAGATATCACAATATGGGATTTTATTTATATCTGGGGTGCCAAATACCGAAAGTTCAAACGAAACCTGCGAGCTCCGAACCCTAGCTCAGATATTTGGTGACATTCGTCCTACTTTCTACGGCCCACTCTGGGACGTTGTAAATATGCGCAACAGCCGAAACGTCGCCTATACCAACCTCGATCTCGGTCTTCACATGGATCTATTGTGCGTCTTGGAAAACAGATGACGTTGTGTGAATCTCACCAGATTTGTTTAATCAAAAAGGTATTTTGAACATCCGCCACGATACCAGATCCTCCACTGCCTGCGCAATCGCGTCAAAGGTGGAACTTCAATTTTCGTTGATGCGCTACATGCGGCGTCCACGCTCCGCAAAACTCATCCCTCCGAGTTTACCACTCTGACCGAAACGCCCGTCGCCTTTCACTATATCAATGACGGGCACCATCTCCATCATGAACATCCCACGATTGAGCTATCCAATCTTATGGACAAATCTTCGGAGGGTGGGATCAATCACATCAACTACTCGCCGCCCTTCCAAGCGCCTCTGCCGCTTTCAACCCCTCCGGCGTTTTACCCGGCCCTTCAACGCTTCGCGAAGTTATTGAATGATCCCGAGAATACATATCAGTATACTCTTCAGGAAGGAGATGCTGTGTTTTTTGACAATCGCAGGGTACTCCATGCACGGACGGCCTTCTCGGATATAGAAGGCCAAGGAGACGAGGGAGAGCCCAACCGCTGGCTCAAAGGATGTTATTTAGAAGCAGATGCATTGATGGATCGTGGGAGGATGCTAAAATCATAAGTAACACTACTGGAATAACATTTAGATATTCAGGAATTCCTCGATGTAAAAACGAGGATGGCGATACAGCGCACATAATATAAGAACACCCAAAAGATTTACAGTAATCCACATGAGCCTGTGGCCATATAATAACCGGTTTACAGCTTCGCTTGTCCAGTTTTCCTAATGTATGCAATCCCACCCCCAAGTGCGACCTGACGAAAGTACATTAGCCGTCAAATAATACTCCAAGAGAAAACGGGATTTACTTTTCCACTGGTCACATTCTTGGTTATGAACGTCACCTCTGTTGTCCCCGAAGGACCTGGCCCAACCTCCCAAACCTGTGTCTCAAGAGTATCGCCTGGCTTCACGGGAGCAGTGAACCTCACGCCGAAGAACTTGAGAGCGGATGGATCGTTATTTGCTACAGCTTTCAGGATGCCCCGCGCGGCAAACCCATAAGTGGACAGGCCGTGAAGAATCACGCCACCGAATCCCGCGGCCTTGCCAATCCTCGGATCTAACAACTTCGGTCAGCACCTTCTGTAAATCGTCGTAATAGCACAGACCAACCAATGTGGAGTGGGTTGTAGTCACCGCTCAAGCGGAAGACGATAGCCTGTTCGGGTGTTGTTTGTTCTTGGACTGTCCAGTCGGGTTTGCGGTCTTTAGGTATAGGTTTTGCTTGAGGCGGGCCTGCGATCACTTTGGAGAACTTTTCGCCTGTGGCTTTGGCACCAAGGTTGAATGAGGAACTCTACAAGACGTGTTAGAGGTGATTAGGACAATGATCCCATAAACCTCACAAAGAGTTTGGCATAAGGTGTTCCCTTGGAGTCCACGAGCAAGTTCTCTGCAGTGAGAATGATACCGCTCTCTAGGTTACCCGCGTGAATTCCAAGGCTCAAAGTGAACAAAACCCAACAGACGTACTGTTTTCGACGACGCCCGTGTATCGAGTGGTCCACTTCCATCCAGGCCCGCTGACGTGCGGCAGCTCCTTGAGGATTTCAATCGACTGTGTGGCGTGTACCTGGGGTTATCTGAGTTAGCAGTCCTAAATCTGGGGTAGAGGCGGTTCGTACAACTCGATTGGGGTCCAATGGAGGCAGTCCAGGGACTGGTCTACCTTTGACTTTTTCCGAAAAGAGGTTCACATCCTGGTCGTTGCCCTTGAGCTGCAGGACCACGGGGTAGGTGGGGATGGCGGCAAATGACTTGTCTGCGTGAATTTAATAACGTCGAGCAAAACTTGACAGGCTGGGAATCTCACCAAGCTCTGTTGGTGCAAACTGCAATCAGCATAGTAGCATAATGGGCGGTTGAAGAAAAGGCTGACCATAGATGAATGGAAATTCGTCATGTTTCGCACCGACACCAACAGCATACGTCAAGAGATCCCTCTTGTTCCATGATACCTGATACGCGACGGTCAGCGAGGCTTGAATTCTTTCGGTGCTTCACGACGTACCGGTCGGTCCGGGAGGGTGTGACCAACGACTTTGGAAAGATCTGCAGACATTATGGTCGGGAGTAAGTTTGTCGAGAACCTACGGGGGGCTTGTATATATATTATCACAAGTTTCCGGTTACCCGGCACCGGGTCTCATAATCAATTTGAAGTTTAACTCTCACCCAGTAAACGCCCGCTCAGCGCCGGTAACATATCTACTGGTGATACTACAGGAACCTGCTCAAATCGACAGAAGCAGTAAGGAAATGGTTTTGGCCGGCACGTCTGCGGAGGGAAAATCAGGGAAAATCATGATTCAAATATTTAGTGAGCTCGGCGCTCTCAGAGAAGGCTGAAACGATGACAGCTGACACGTAGCAGCTATATTTGAACCTACACTCCCATGATCCCTTTCCCTCTCGGAGTCGCCGTAATTATTGCTCCACAAATGTTGGTCTCGACCTGTATCTGCTGTCATGTTTGCTCGTTGAATAGAATTGACAGATAACCGATGTCGACGGATTCTATACCATACAAGGTCCTCTTACTCACTAGTACCGCTCTGGTTCTATCAGGCATTATGCAACTTGGCACCGCATGGTTACAATATCAGGCTTCAAAGCAATCTTTGAACACCTCCCCAGGGCAACTTCACATGGATATCGTGAATAAATACAGTCAGTTTGTAGCTACATCCCTGTTCATGTCATCTCAAGATGTCTATATCCAGCTTGGGTCGGCGAAGATTTCCCAAACGCGCTCCCGATCGAGCTTGAACGCGTAGCAATGACTATTGAGAACTCTCGACACTATGCATTGGATTCACCAGATGCAGACGCAGAGTACCAATCTATCTATCCAGGTGAATTGGGCTTTATGCGTCTAGGTCCAAACCGACGCTTCTTCGGCATAGCAATGTACCACCAACTCCATTGCTTGGATAGTCTCCGAAATGCAATCAACCATGGAAGTATGTCACATGGCCATGCCAGGAGCGAAAGCAAGCGGGACCAGGTACCCCACGTACACCACTGCCTAAACTACCTCAGGCAGACAATTCTGTGCAATGCAGACCTAACGTTAGAGCCGGAAGTTGTACTAGGCAGCCAGGACGTTGAGGAAGGACTAGGCGTTACACATGTCTGCCGGGATTGGGGAGCGTTGGATAAGTTTATCGAACACAATTATGAAGACTGGAAGGCCTGGAAGAATACTACTAGCGAGCATGCATAGCTCCCGACTTCTTCACAAATATTATACAACTAGTAGATAGTTTAGGCCTCGATTAGGTGTATTCCTGTAATAACATCATCAAACATGTATCCGATCACATTCAAACTGGACAACGAACCAAGTAAAGGCAGCCCATCATCCTCTTTATATTCCACACGACAGCCCTCTTCTAGACATGACAGCTCAAGGTTTATAGGCTTGTCTGGAGGACAGGGGAACGTTGATGTTGTGTAATTACGTCCAAATCTAGCGTTGAAAGTTTCTAGCGAACGCTCATGGGGAGGCCTAGAAGCCCATGTCCCAGTGGTTATGTTATAAGATGATGGGAGTAAGCGTAGAAGGATCCTAGCGCAATGGTCTTCAAGCGTGAGCATTTTATCACCGAGGTCATTCCGACGAGGGAAGTAACCAGCAAAACGACACTGCGCAGAGTTTCCTTGTGGTTGAAACTGCATCAGAACTATGTCCTAGGTTGATGAAGTCAGCAATTGACATGATATGTATTATGGAGACGATCGAGTACCTTGGGACTCAATAGAATCCATCCGTCTTCTACAGGACGTAGGTAGTCTGGGTTTGTTCGGACAATTCTGCGGGGTCCGGTCGGGGATGACGGAGTAAATGGGGTCGGTTGGGGTGATGCAGAACCACTAGCCATGCTTGCTTTGATCATAGGAACGCGGTCTAAGCCAATATACAGGCTTGGATGCCGCAACAACGAAACATCGATGTCCGGATATTTGGGGTTATAGAGCAGGGATACAACTTGAGTACTGCTCCAGAAGAAGCTGATAATCGTCACCAGAAAGGCGGAAATCACAATTGTTGACATGAAACGCAACCCCAAGTTATTAGAATTTGTGGGACTACGCCTATGAGTGGGTAGTTCTTGAGGATCTTGGTCATTGCTTTCTGTTGAGCTGATTAAAGGTATGTGCTCCACCTCTTCTTCCCGATGAGAGGGAGACATACCCGCGAATCCAATAAACGCTTTTGATCGGCCACGTTCGATGACGAGACGCGGCAAGTTTGTCTACGGGCTCTGTATCAAACAAACGGAAACCCAGGAATATTCTAGCAGANNNCAGAATCCGTCAATATGTAATTCTTAAGTACGGCTCTCTGTCCCATACCTTCATTTTCAAACAAAGCACTTCATAATGGCAGACCGTACACTGACTTTCTTCGATATCACGATCGGCGACAAACCGATTGGCAGGATCGTTTTCTCGCTTTACAACGATCTTGTTCCAAAGACCGCAGATAACTTCCGTGCGATTTCAGATTGCGATTATCAAAACGTCTGTTACTAAATGGCATAACTTCAGGTGCTCTATGCACGGGCGAAAAAGGTGTCGGGCAGTCAGGAAAGCCTCTCCACTACAAGGGATCGGGATTCCACCGAATAATCAAGGGGTGAGTCGGCTTGTCCCTCAAGCCTTGTCGGCTTCTGTCCTCGGGCCACATACAAACCATCTTCGGCAGGTTTATGTGCCAGGGTGGTGATTTTACGGCTGGAAATGGTATTGTCTGCGATGTCTGGATGCCTGTAAGCCTGGCCTCATACTAACGGCTCTGTTCCTATAGGAACTGGTGGCGAATCGATCTACGGAGAGAAATTCGATGATGAAGCATTCCCAGTGAAACACACGAAACCATTCCTTTTGTCTATGGTTCGTCCTCATGGCTTGTTCCACCGCACCGCACTGATTCACAATTGTACCAGGCCAATGCAGGCCCAAACACGAACGGATCCCAATTCTTCATCACAGTCAGTGCCACACCACACCTCGATGACAAGCACGTTGTGTTCGGTGAGGTCATCAAAGGAAAGTCGATAGGTATGTGAGACCAGCTACCCGATCAGAGCATCCCACGAAATACCGCCCCAGTACGCCAAATGGAAAACTACCCCACCGCCGATGGAGACGTGCCCAACTCGCCCATCGTCATCGCCGACTGTGGCGTTCTGTCCCCAGACGATCCATCCCTCGCCGAAACTGCTGCTACTTCGGAAGGCGATGGATACGAAGACTACCCAGAAGACGAGGACAACGTGCAAGACCCAGCAAAGTCCCTCGAAATCGCCAAAGTAGTGAGGGAGGTCGGCAACAAGCTTTTCAAGGAAGGTAA
>CEMJ01393723.1:10624-26633 GCA_900068955.1 Clitocybe nebularis | reverse complement strand
CGTACCCTAAGATTACCTGGCAGTGTGATGACATATGCACCTTCAAAAGTGTCAAATGCTTTATACGGAGGGAAGTAGAGTTTTGGGCCGTAGCTTATGTATGGTATAAAGGAACGAGGGTGTATGACACTACCGTTCGGGGTAGCGACACTCCAATGATCGAGTTTCGTATCAAGTCGTCCAGATATAAGCTTTGTGTCGAACGAGATGTCACGACTGAGATCGAGCTTTGATCCATTTATCACATCGTTCTTACCGACTTGGAAAACATTCCTCCTAGCTCCAGTCCTTCCATAAGTCCTCCATGAATAACTGGTGTGTGTGAGGTCGGAATCAACCCGTACCCTAGAAATAAATTCTAATATTAAACACCGCCTAAATCACTCCCAGCACCGAACACCTCGGTTGACTTTTCGAACTTCTCGAGATTACAATTTAGGATCTCCGAAAGCCGACAAAATCAGCCCACTGTTACAGTATCAACGTTTCAATGAGCAAACAATTCCACTTTCACTTCCCTTCAGCCCTAAATTAGCTTGCTTGCGCAGGAGCCAGGTTGTAAGGGCCAAAATACAGGCTAATGCAGTCATTTTTGGGTTGGATCTGGCCCTCTCCGTTCAGAACACAGGGCACGGTTGGACACAATCTATAACATGGAGGAATGTGGGAGCAGTCACTGCGGACTCGATGGATGTGATATCCAAATCGGGGTGCTAATACCGTACAACGGATCAGAGCTACATTTGTTTCAAATCGCATTTTTAGGGCCTCACACTACTTACCTACCCTTGTTCTCGTACCGCCTGGCACAATATATACCCTGTGGCAAATCAAGGAATATACCACCCTACATCCCTCGTGCAATCGACACATAACCCCCGTCGAAGTCCGCAATAGCAACATCCGGGCCCTTGGATGATAAATGTAACCTGGGACACTTTCGAAACCGCTGCAGCCACATTCCCCCAAACGGCACCTACCCCTAGTTCGTCCAAGCCAAAATCCTGGTGCCTAGTCGCCAAAGTTAAACCATTAGTCCCATGCGGTTATCAAATTGGATCTTCCTGGTGAGGTGCGACTCCTGTCCTGTTGTCGTTTCCGCCTTGTGGAAGCTCGGGTAGCGGCACGGTTCTGAGTCTACGGAATACATCGGGAGGGAAGAGTCGAGGTGAAAATTTGTGGTTGTGGTCGATTGAAGGCCGCTTGCAATACGAGGACCAATAGAATGGAGAACCCAAACCGTCGTAAATGATACAAGGGGAGCTTCGATGTCTTGTTATTTTCTCAAACCAAAGAACTATATAAATTAACATACCCACACGAGATCTTCAGGGCTGCCCTCCCCCCCTCCAGGCTGATATCTGACATCCGGCAGGCGTATCGGCGGCTTCGCATGGCAGGTGATGAATGATATAATCTTCGTATAGCGCGCCGACCTGCGGCACAATAGATAAGGGTAAGGTCAGGACCATAAGTTGTGTCGTAGTCAGGAGAGTACAGATGGCATGAGTTTTCAGCACTGATAGAGATCTGTTTCAGCAGCCCAAGTAGAGGGACTCGAATATTACATCGGTAAACGTTCACATTCCCTAGTCCAACCATATCGATCGAAAAAACCGACGATTTATTTTCAAGATAATCTGACACTCATCCAAGAGTGTTGAGGGCGGAATGTCAACTTCGCCTCGTCCACGGTGGGGGGCGGACGAATGAGAAATACGAATGAGAAGACGCACACCCTCCGGGTCGGTAGAATGAGGGGCTGGGGCTCCAAAATTGTAATTCCCTAGGCGAGCGCAAGCGTCGATTGGAAAGATGGCCCAACCTTTTAACAGAGACAATCTTGACTGGATTATTGAAGCAACAAGCGTCAATTGGAAGAAAGCAGTGGACGGTGGACGGTGGGTAGCTGCATCACACAAACATCACGTCATGAGAGCATTGAATGCTGGTAGGGGGGGATACTTCAATAGCCCGAACGGAAATGAAGTGGGAATGAGAACTGGTATGTTTGAAACCGGTATGGTAGATGTACTATGATGAACGCGCGTTTAATGTTAGCAGAACTTGGGTGAAATAAAGGACTTTATTGAAACCTGCCAGGAGTTTATCATCGACTCAGTACTATACCGGCCAACTCCAGTGATCGGGATGAAGTATCCGTCAGTTCGTGAGGGCATTGCCTTTTTCTCTCAGCGCTGCGCCAAATCTCCGGGATGAGAATTCCTTATCCGGCGTTAGCCTTACCCCGGCGGTTAGCTGAAGGACGAGATAAGTTTTGACTCCGCGGATTACCAGACGTTACACCACCTCGATATCGGATGGAACTATGCACTCTATACTCTAATGCCTGGGGTTCTACATCATCCGGGATCCGCTCAGCTACAGGCCAACATGGGCGCTCACAGCCTGGAAATCTCACTTCCGCTGTCAATGGGTGCGGAAGGTGAAAATAGGGATAAAATGGGGAAATCACTCGAACCTATAAGCTTGCATCATGACCCTATGCCCAGGCCTTCGAATATACATTGACTTCAAGATTCATGGTCCATCGGATCGGTCTCCGACGGGCTTTCACATTGTCGAAGGAATTGAAGATAGAACATTCCGCTTGGATTCAAAGCACCGATGCCAATGGGGTTCTGGTCGACACCAAGTATTCGCGAATAATTAAAATAATCCACAGTCGTGTGCATAAGAGTCGTGACCTCTCCGATCAGATAGCCTCCAGATAGAATGTAGATGAAGATGAAGATACCAGCACAATAGATCCCTTCCTTCCGGCGATGGTGAGAACAGGAAACCAAAAGTAACTCAATCGTGAAGATTTGAGCGTCATTCTCCAGATATCTAGGATCCGAAACAGTATGAGGTTAGTTCATTCAGGCCCAACATCAGTAAAACACGTTGCCCGACGGGGATTGAATAGTCTCCACACATAAGGATTGATTTAACGATGAAGAGGAGTCGAAGTTAGCCGTGTGCTGTGTGGCGGAGACCATGTCAGGATTGGAGGTTAAGGATCTCTTCCTGTCAACGAATTTGACACCCTAAAAGTGGATAAGTTGCGAAAAGATCCAACGAACGTTTCGTTCTTGCCAATCCGATAACGCACGCCTGTCGTCGGCGAATATATGCACCTAGCAAGTGGTATGGCGCAATGTCAGCGCGATTAGTGTCAGGTAGGCCCAACACCTGACCAGTTAAGGTGCGTCGTTGGCAATATTCAAGCATAGACTTGATAAGTTTCAGGGCCGTGGTCGTAATACTACAGCCTACTTAAGCATCCGATTCGGTGGTATTTGAGGAGTGAAAGACGAAGGACTCACATGTGATATCTCTATAGGCCTATTACTACTGACACCACCAGTCCAAATCAGAAGGGCTATGTATATTGAATAATGTATAGCGCAAGAGTTGAGTTTGCGTCCTTTAAAGCTTCGGGGACAAAGGTTGAACGTGACATTAGCGGAAGCGCGGCAGAATAACTCCATATAGTCGTTTTCTCCTTGTCACTCGCGGTCAGCGTATATAGCCACCGAATTTGAAACAGTTGTAGCGCAGGCGTTGGGTCAAGATTGGGCCTATTGGCAATTTGACGTCAGTGTGGCCAAACGCAGTCAAGCAAACCCCCTATGAGTCATCTCCGATTTGTCATTTGGGCAATCTTTAAATAAAGAACAGGAAGGTTCAACGGCGTTCCCAGTAGAATATCCGAACTGACAACAAGTATAGCAGCCAACAGCCTTATATAGAGAATTCCATAAAACCCAACCGGGGGTCAGTGTTTCGCGAATGCTACCGACATCTATAATAATCTTTCGAAACTTTGCAAGGCTAAACACAAGTATGTTCATGTATTATGTTCACCAGGAATTCCAAAGTTAAACTCGTGTTGCCTTAGGCATGTCCCAGTATGTGGTGGTTCGACAAAACATATTCAGTCAAGTTATCAAAGAGAGCAGGGGTTCTTCACGTCATGGCTTTGATTAGCCCCCCGGAATAATGATACCTTGCAGTGACAGCGGATTGGTACTAGAAGCGCCCGAGAAAAGTCAGAAGTCATAGACGAAGCCCCATATCAGAAGAATCGTGAGTGATTTCCCAAGGTTGCTGGTTGCTACACAGCCGATGGATTAGCGCAATTGAGGCAACTGAGATCAATCAATCCCCCTGGATATTCACTGGATGAACTGATACCCGTTGCACATTTCGTGGGGTACATGGGAAAGACATCCCCAAGAAAGAGTAAACCCAGAGGAGGACGTATTGAACTTGTGGATTCACGCCGCCAGGGGCCGGTACTGGCATACAATGTAGATGCCGGGTTTGCATCGCCCACGATCGGGGGCTTTTGATTTCGTGAATGGGAATGGGAAGTTCGTCGACGCCGGAGGCGCGGAAGATAGGGATATAGCATCGGACAATGGAGCTCGAGCCCGAATCCTGTTCCTCTGCTCAATCACAGAAGACGGACACGAGGGGTTTTGTTTCAACTTTTGATCTGGGGTGTTCCAAGAAAGAAATTTCCAGAGGGGTGTCATCGCAGAAGGGGTGAGCTTCCACGAAACGGGTGTTGTACGTCCCTTGGGATAAGTGTTTATACGATCAAACGAAGGCCAAAACCTGGTTTTGCGGCGTCTAGACCACTGAGGCATTTGCACAAGCCAGCTTTCGATCCTGTTAATGAAATTTTATTTATGGCTGAATGATCTGAATTAGAGCCATGATGCGGGAAAAGGAGGTATGGTGAGAGCGCGTCGGCAGATTCTGCAGCCCATCTAACCCTCTCTAGCAGTCCATATATGTTAAGATCGTAATTGATGTGAAAAAGAACCGTCAGTCGAATGGAGACATTTAATCAGAAATAAAAAGAAGAAAAAAGCAAGTTAGGCTCGTCCCCAGGTCTGTGGCGCACCACGTCCATATTGCCGTGAATGGGATAAGGCACGTTTTGTGATGCTCAAGTATCTTCTGACAACTCCCAGAGGACTGTCGAACAAGAGCTGAATAAGGTTATGCCAGGCCGGCATCTCTGCGGGTAGGCAATAAGAACATGAGCGTGGAAGTCTCGAGAGGTGCTCGTCGGCACAAATCGGCACACAGCTTGATCAACGTCACGCGTGTTGCTGTGAATGAATCAAATTCAATGACCTACTTGGGCAAGCCTGTATTTTCTGAGTCACTACTGGTAAACGCCAGCGATGAATCGATGACGGAGTGTGTGATATCTTGGAGGGCGACTAAGCCTGAATTGCAAATTGGGAGCCATGATCCATGACTGAGTGAGGGAAAAACGAGACTTGAACGAGACACATTACGATGACTTGACAAGAATTCGCATGAGTCGCTCACGACAAATAGCAGGTTTCTAATTCTTCTAGAATACGAAATTCTCCCTTCGTCCATTGGATATAGAATAGCGTAACGTTTGCAGCTCTCGTCGTCGGGTTTGGTATGGACACTGGCAAAGTCAATATTGAAATCCCAAGAAGCATAAGCAAAACAATCTGCTATTAGGAAGTCGGCAGGATCCGAGGGTGTACTAAGCTTTGTTTTGTAAAAGGCCAAACAACAAATAAACGAATACATCAAGCCCATTGTCAACACAAAGTCAACACCAAGACTCAAGCTCTCAGCAAGGAACCGTATTCTGTCGAGTTAAAGTTGATTAGCTTTAGAACGCGACTCCTCTTATTCTTTACAACTCCTTCTAGCGAGCTCTCCAGCGATTCGTCCACCGAGAAGGAGTCCCACTCGAGGCAAAAGTAGAGGGCATACGACACAGTCTCGCGACCGATCTTATTATATCGTCCATAACCACAGCGTCTGATTGTAACGATGTTTCCCGTGACTCTCGAGCTGGAACAAAGCCACTCCCAGATGGTGGCTACTTTTTCATTTGCCACGGTACATCATTTCAACTTGCGCTCAGGTGTTCGCTAAATCTTTCACATAAGTAACAAATATCCAGATTAAGCGGCATTTCTGTGTTCGACAGAATTTGTTCGGGATTTCGGATCTGTCATCACGATTAACCGACCACAAAAACGAGTTGGCACGACCATGCCAAATCCCTGTACACTGAGTTTCGATAATTGGGCGGTTACTCCGAAATATAGACCTAACTATTCGTGGGTGTCAAGAATTTACAATCAGGTGTTGCCCGAATGAACATGCTTCATGTGTCTCAGTTGTAGGGAACGCGACTCGAACGGTATTTGTGGAAGAACATGTCGGCCGATTTACTGTGGAAAACGTCAAGAGAATCTCAAAATAGGTCAAGAATCATGGAGGATGTGTGCATTGATTAAATGACCAATTAATTCATGCCCTGCCGGTATCCCTCTATCACCGAATAGAGACATGGTTATATTGGGATATTATCTGTTGGGCACTTTCCGAGGCCTTGCCAAGCGTCAGGAGGTGACGCCCCACAGACCTCGTAAGTCTAGTTGGCCGGTGATGAATTTCGAGCCTAACTTCTCTTCAGCACCTTCGTTGAAGCCCTTACTAGAACTCATATACGACATTCCATGTCCGCTTTCATCAAACCCGCTCCTCTGAGCGCACCAGAATCAGCATACTCGTGTCTTCCCGGCAACCAGAGATGAAGCCGCATGGGCTTGAAAAACCTATCTTTCGGCCAGCTTTCCTCGTGCCGTTGACATCCATGTCAGAACTAATACTTTACTGGGAAATATTCCCCCATGCCCTTATAACACCTTTCACTTTTCTGACCCAAAGGTACCTCCTACTCTTCTGATCTCCGGGCGGCGTTTGGACGGATAGTTGAGCGGTCGTCCGCATCATGATCTTTGCGGCAATTTCGATGATATGATGCAGAAAGTAACGTTAGGCCGTGAAAATTCATCTAAATGTATATCCCTTTCTTTGGGTGCTACTCAGCTCTGGCTCTGAGTTGGCCTGGCGGGCTTCATGGGGACGTCTAACACACAGCACGTGGACATTTCCCTTATTTCGGCGATGACATAAGTCCCAAACTCTATCGCAGGCGCGCTCATCAATTCATGTGCGAATTAACGCTGACTCGCCAGTGATCAGAAATGTTATGTCGGATCCAGGCCACCAGGTGTCAACAACATTTCAAAGTCCGGGTTATAGGAAGGGTATAAATACAAAGGCTGAATGCTCTCAACAACCAAGTTATCAATCAAATGGTCAGGCTTTCCTCAGTTTTCACTTGCCTTCTTATGGGTATCAGTAGCATCGTCGCGGCCCCAGCTGCCTCTGACGTGGTTGAAGTTATTCCTGGCCCTGGCCTCCCAAGCCTTGCGTCGCTCAATCTCACATCCGCCGACTTGTTCAAGATGAAAATGCCGAATATTGGTATGTACAAGCCCACCCAATGTCGAGCTCAGAGGTTGATATATCCCACAGCTCGCGCTAATTCTAACCAATTGTCCAAGCGTTTCAACGCCAGATGCCAGACGACGAACCTTGTGAACGTCAACAATGCGGTAGCGTGTTTCAACTATTTATGGGCACTGGGGACCACGCCGTGTACCTTCAGTGGAGACAATATCGTTTTTTGCACCGCTGGAGATACCGATATTGACGGTTCAAATATCTCTCAAAACCGGCCCGCTTCTTCGTTCTGGCAAGCCGCTACGCCCAATCCGAATGTCTAAAGCCTGATTTGATTCCCATAGCTCTGATGTTGCACTCGGTGCGCTGTGGGTTATTGACAACTGTCAGATAAATGGTGGAGTTGAGGGTAAGCCTACGTTCGGACGAAAGAGGGCTCGCCAACTAACTTTTTGATTCATACAGGTGCACAAGCCGCAAACGGAAATGGGGACTTGGTTGTTAGTATTGAGCCAACCTGGTTCTTGTAACCAGCTTTTGCGGGTTTTCTTCAGCCCACCGCACAGTACATAACCAGTACTTAAGGCTTAAAGTTTTTGATACTATTTCTATTCAAAGGACTGCACAATATCAATTCCGGTTAGGGCACCCAAGCACCCGCCATTTTGAATTGCTCACATCTGGTTCGAATGTCCTATTCTGTCAGTCCCAGAATCCAAGTCGGATATGATACAAACAATTCGATGTCATGGATCGTGCCCCAGTGTCCACACTGCTGATACTCGTGCTTCAGGTCGAAAATCTTTCCATATGATGTCTAACAAATCAGAAATCTGCTAATATATAGAATCCATGAGTGTTTGAGCTTCGGTAGTAAATGGTGTAACTCCCCCTGCCATATTGTTGATGGATTGTGGCAGGAGTGGGGCATCTAGAGCAAGAGTTCGGTGTGCGAGTGTGACACAGGAAGGACGGGAAGACGCCGGGGCCGTGGCGGCTTAGATTTTCATACCCACTATTCTAAAAGGCTTCTTTCGACACACGTACAATATCAATATTATTATAAACATTCCATACAAAATGTACGTGAGATGGACAAGAAGGGTACATGATATATAATGCATCTATGCCACAAGGGGCAGACGCAGTCAATATTCACATGAATGCATCAAACAAGAAATAAACAATATGTAGGAGAAAAAATGAAACGATGGTATATTCTGGCAATGGTAACCAAGCTGCATCAACGAGCGGAACACTGGCTCCAATAGTGTTGTTAATGCAATTCAAGAGTGTGGTATCAACGTTTGTAGGGAGTGCACTATCAAGTGTACCTTCCGGCCCAAATATAGCACTATTGTTGTAACCGTCCATTGTGAGAACAACGCTACTCGCGCGGTAGTATTGAATGGCCTGTTCCGCCTGGGCTTGGGAACTATCACTAGAATTTCCAACAGGGAGAGAGCTCGAGTCACCGATAGAGCTCGAGCAGTTAGTCTTGATCGCGGCGGATAATGTCACAACAGTGCTATTATCAGAAAGAACTCGATACATGGCGCCGGTAGAAGACGACATGAAGGCTGCGTTGATCATGGGACCTCCAGGTCGGTCTAGGTTTCCAGGGAGTCCATACTATGAAGCGGATCGAATTAACAGCGACAAAACTAGAATAATAACAACTAACCTCGACAGCAGCATATAGATAGGCAGCTGGGGCAATTAACGCCACCGCACTCACCCAGACTATAGGCCAAAACCAGTATGGAAAACCTCGCCCGCCAACGCCACGTCCAGAGATTCCAGGATAACCACTCCCATATTCCCTATAATCGTCAATAAAAGATACTAATGAAGGTTCAAACAGTGTACCTTGAGCCATAGATGGTGGATCGATTGCCTCCGCCAGCCCTGCGACCGGAAAAATGATTGTTAGGTGGTATAATGAAGACCGGACCACCACCGAATCCATGGGTAGACGACATTTTCGAGGTCCCTGCAACGTTTATTCCAGGGTTTGAGATGCTATTTGAAGAACCCTTGCCACTACCGGGTGATTTGCCGCCGCCGTTCGATTTGCCTCCGCGGCCCCCACCTCCACCGTGGCCACCACCTCCCTTCCGTCGCGTCAAATTATTGGACCAAGCACCAGTAATGAAGGGGATAAGCATGTTATGGGATAGTTTGACCTCACGGCGTGATAATTAGGAGCGAATGCCTGACGAATTCTTATACCTTTCTTGCCAGTGGCCGTGTATGTGGCGCTTTACAAAGGGGAGTTGTCTCCACTGCGCGGCGGGCGCCTCGTGTACAGTTGCAAGTCAGATATAGGTACAGATTGTCCTACGTAGTTCGAGGCAGTACTATGACTGGCGACAAGATGTCTCGAACAAGGCTAGAGGTTCAAACACTGGAGATTCTAATAAGATGATCCAGCGAACAACACTAAAATTTCTGTTTCTGGTCAACCTTTCTTGATTGGGGATACCAAAAACACAAACATCTGATCCCTGTGATTTTACGCAATCAGGTGGTACCCCTTCTGGAAGCACAGTAATTATCAGATAATAATCAAATGACTCGGAGATTTTAGGCATTTATTTCATATGAAGTGTTCAGGCCCCGTAACTAGGCCACTCATTTTATATATAGCCTTGGGTCCGATGTAAGGCCCACTGAACGCAGCAAGGGAGAGTTTGACCTCCAACACCACGCACACACCTTTTTTTAAACGCACCCAGAGGGGAATTTATTTAGCCCTAGAAACCCCGACGACGAGATCAAGTTGTAACTATAATAAAAGAGACCAAGAGAACAGAATTCGCAAGGGGGCAGCGATGGAGCTGGAGCGTCGGCAGATCCATTAGCCCAAGGGATGGTTCGATTGAAACATGCCTTTCTGCACCTCTAGCATATCTACACACCCGCCTTGATAAACGTACGGAAAACAAGCCGCTAACACCGATGCCCACCCCCTATCAGCCGCCATTTCACAGCTTTGTGCTGCCGACATCTTGCGTTACTCCGGGTATTTTGGGGGAAGGTCAGTAAAGGAATGCAGAGCATTATCGTCCCTGGGGTCAACGATGAAGTCTAGATAGTCAGGAGGGTGTTATCAAAGTTCGTCTCAATCCTAATCGATGTTCCGACAAAAGGAGGGATACCATTCTGAAGTCATTAGAGGTCGTGTTTATCGGACAGGAGAGAATAACAAGTTTCGAGGTAAAGTATAGTATCAGCCATCATAGCGTCGGTATCGTGTTCTTACATCTATGTATTTCCACATGAGTTCGAATATGTAGGGCTGTAGGGAGTTGTGACGCACGTTAAGAAATTAACATCACTCTCAGATCGTGAATGAAGTTACATAAGGGGGGGGGGGGTCAAGAACATAACGAGAATGGAAGGGTTGAAAAGTTGAAGTCTGTTTCAAATCAAGGAAGACAGATACCACACTATCCAAAACAAGCCAAAAAAGCCCATATTCGGCGCTGCCCATTGTACGCTTCCATTTCCTATGAGGGGAACAGCTGCACCTATAGTAGAATTGAGGCAAGTCAGCAGACTAGTGTCGATATTCGTCGGGAGTGGAGTATCCGGCGTGCCCTCAGGTCCAAAATCCCCAGTATTGTTATATCCGTCGAGTGTCAAAGCAACGCTACTGGCACGGTAGTATTGAATCGTCTGCTCTGGCTGCGGGAGCGCTGTTAATGAATCGTTGTAGGATGAAGGTGTGGTATCGCTGTTTGAATTGAGAACGGTAGAACAGGCGTTTTGAATATCAGCAATCAGTGCAGTGACAGTGGTGTTGTCGGACAATAAACGGTATGTTGTGTTTGCACTGATGGAACGAAATGCCGCGGTCGCCATGGGTCCTCCCGGTCTGCTGTTGTTATTAGGTCTGCCATACTAGAAAAAAATGAGTGCCATGAAGATACAACCCCGCGATTAATTACCTCACTACTATGTAGATAGGCGCCTGCCCCGAAACCAACAGCACCTCCCCAAGCGAGGGGCCAGAAAACAAACGGGAATCCGCGCCCAACGACGCCACGGCCTGCAATTCCGGGATAGCCGCTCCCGTATTGTCTTTAAGATCGAAAATCAGGAGAAACCTCGTTATATGAGGCAGAAAACGCACTGATTTCCATATACCTGGTTCCTTGTACCACCGCCAGACAAACGACCAGCAAACGGTTGGCCAGCTGCAATGGGTGCTGATGGTCCACCGCCTGGGCCGAAAGAAGTAGCCGGTTTTGAAGTACCACCAGTATTAACCGGGGAAGACCTTGTTGCCCCTCCACCGCCCTTGCTACCTCCTCCACTACTACTACTACCACCGCTACTTTTGCCACCGCCTCCACCTCCACCTCGCCCACCGCCGCCCTTACGCGGATAAAGCTTCTTCAATCTTCCCTTGGAAGGTTCCGAGATGAATGGCACGAACATAGATCAAGTCGGATACCTAGAATTTGTGAATTTGCAGAAAATACCCATCGAAAAGCACATACGATGGGAAGAACAGAGGGGGCCCGTCTGCTGATTCATTCGGCCCACTTTTAAGGGTCGGATGTCGGCAATTTACCCCGCCAAGGTTTACCCAGTTTGTGTTTAGCACACAGCCTCGGAATTCCCACGATGAGATAAACTTCTGAGGCCTCCCTGAAGGCGGTGTAATGTTCAGTAGCTATTCAGCTCCCCTTTCTCGAGATACTTATACGAGCGGTGATTCAAAAACAGTACACACCCAACCACAATCGCTCTCAAATACCCACTAATACATCTCTATCAAGTCGTTTTCAAGGATGTTTTGAGGATCCCCGACCTGGTTTTTTTGGGGGCGGGAAACCTTCCGGTAGACCTATCAATATTTTCCCAGGTAAATAAGACCACAAGGCCACCATTCGATCCGCGTGGTCAACATCTACTAAGATTCTAGGGAGCACTGCCTTCCCGGATTTATGACTCGGTTCTAGAGTCCACACGGGTCTCCCGCCTGGTACGGACCCTCGCCCACGTCACTCACTCTTTCATGAGCGCACTTGGATTATACAGTGACCTCGTACACCATCAAAGCGTGGCAGTTTTTGAACCGTGCAAGCCCGCCTCGTTTCTTACCTGGTGATCATGAAGCGAGTTCAACACCTTCGGGAGAGGGCGTCAAAAGTACAGGACATTATGTGGCCCCTGAAAACAGGCCTGTTCCTCCGATACACGGCATGTTCATCCAATGGGGGGCTTTGTGTGTCAGTAAACCCTGTCCGGACGCCTGGCTTCGGCGTATTTATGACGTGAGCCCAAATTAGACAAGCTTAGTCCCTCCTTGTGCATATCGCCCATCACATGGTCATACTACTACCTGCCTCATTTGACGCCACTTGGATGTGGCGGACCCCGCCCTTTGATTCAGAGGATCGACACCTAGTGGCTGCCGGCCAGGCCGAATGACCATTCAACAGTCACGGCCAGGCCTGTCACCATCGATAATTTCTACGAAGCTTCTACATACCCACCCAGCTGACGACACAGGACTACACTGCCTCCGGATATGCGTTTATCAATTGGGAATTCCACACCCTGTATATCCCCTCAGAATAATATAGCATTTATTCCTTTCGTTCCAACGGTACGACGGGCCGAGATAGTCAGCTCTCTCTACTTGGGCAGTGTTTATGGGTGCGACTTTCCCTTGATTATAACACTGGCACTGGGCGCTTGAATCCGATTCGGAGAATTTGGAATAGTGATCACTGTTATATGTCACCTGTGCTGCCTGTACGACCTGCCGGGCAATCCCGACAGACTCGCCGCCCAGGCCGCATTGCTAGGCTCTAGAGATGGTTATCGGAAGAATTTGCAATATTGCATATTGGTAAAATGGGGATTGCAACATGTATCCAGCGCACCGCCATACCATCTCCAAGTTCGTTTTTGCGTACTGTGTATACAGAGCTATCTCTCCCCAGGGCTTAAATAAACAGAATCCTTGAGATTCCTTCGTAGTCATTATGAGGTGATGTATGGAGAACTTGAAACGATCTAGACTAAAAATATGGTAGTGGGCATATACATGGAGACTACACTATCTGGCGAGGAGGTTATATAACAAGATAATAAAATAGGTCGTTGATCATAGGGTATTCCAGATTATCCAGGCGAGTAGCATAAACAAGGCTCCAGGTGGTACACCTAGATGCGGAGCGCTTCCAATGAGCGGAACCGAGGTTCCGATGGTTTGATTGATGCAAGTCATGAGGTTGGTATCGATATTTGGAGGGAGGGGCGTAGATGGGGTAAGAGGGTCGACACTAAACGTGGCGGAGTTGTTGTAACCATCAAGAGTGAGGACAACGCTACTCGCGCGGTAATATTGGATAGCCTCCTCAGGTTTGGGGTATACAGGCTGCGAGGAATTATACGACACGAGTAAGGATACATTGAATGTCGTGGTGTCTTTACAAGCGGTTGGGATCGCCGAATGAAGATAGGATACCGTAGCGTTATCTGCAATAACATGAAACGTTGAGATATTGGATGATATGGAGATTTGCTGAAGGGGGCCGCCTGGTCGACTTGAATTATCTGCTTTGCCATACTAAAAATAAATGATCAGATGGGGTCGAAGAATTGGGAAGGAATGTGCTTACCTCTATTTCAGCGTACAAGTAGAATGTACCAGCTCCTACAGGAGCAGCGAACACGATTGGATAAAACATGAAGGGAAATCCGCGCCCAGAAACGCCACGACCCGGAGTACTCGGGTAGCCGCTCCCGTATGCTCTACGGAAAGAACAACATGAGCTTGGGGCGGAAAAAACTAGCAAGATTGAAACATTTGAGCACTTACGAATTTCCGTAGACCTGACTCCGTGTACCTCCACCGGCCATACGGCCAGCAAATGGTAGTTGAGGTCCAATGAGATGCACTGGGCCACCACCGTTATTGAAAGCACCAGCTTTGAGTGTCTGCCCGCCGGTTATTATGGGCATGGAAGTGTGGGGGACTGTAGAAAGATTGGGGGATCCCTTGGGCACACTTCCTGAATGTGATGTGGCGGAACCAGTTGATCCCCTGGCGCCGCCTCCACCACTCGCACGACCACCTCCGCCTCCACCATGTCCTCCGCCGCCTCCACCCTTGCGGGGAGACAGTTTACGAACATTTGTGGGTTCACCGAAGGATGGGATGAACATGAAAGATGCGATACGAGACCATGGTCAACTTTGTCATTTAAATCTGGAGGTATCTACCCCAATACGTTGTCAAAGGAGTACCATGGCAGGAGGATACTGTGGACACAGCCCAGGACATTGCCTCTTCCACTGTACAAGGAAGCCAGGACGGATCCAGTAGTCGCTTTACGCCACGGGATAACTGGAAGAAGGCCCCTATGTATCATAAACATCCATTTCGGAACGCTAAACGGCGATAGCTCTATAATAGCACAGTACGAAAATGACGGCGGCGGAAATAGCTTGGAGGCGGGACCTCTGGGTCCACGAATCATTTTACGGGGTAACAGCTTTATAGACAGCAATCACAGTCTTTGAATCGTGGCATCTGCTTAAGGTTAACGCCAGGGTACTTGAAAGACCCCTTTACAGTATAAGCAGTACTTACTATATGTGGTTATCAACACAGCTCTGAACTCAGAGAACGTGCGAAGGCACACGGAAAGCGGATCTTAAGCGTTTTCTGGGGTTTGCAGAAGTTCGAGGACGCTTAGAACCTTGTGTGGAGGCACGGCACGGACTAAGTCTGACTCACGATGGTTGAATTTAAGTTCGTAGAAGACTTGAGGGGAGTCACGATCACATGATGACCTGCCCTAAACGTGATATTTCTCAAGCCGTCTCATTCTTTTCTGGTTTCCTTGGTGATTTTATCCTCTCAGCTCTGCTTTCCTCCTATTTCTAGTCACAAAATGTCCTAACTTCAACGGAAATGCACTTGCAAAAATATTTATTCTTACACTCAGCCCCCTACAACAAATTTGGCTAATTTGGACTTGCCCACCCGGGAATACTGCGCGTATCTCTGTTGACGACCTGACGTGTCCATGCTGGATTGGGTGCCCGTTAAGAAAGTGGAGGGATTGACTTGGTGGTATGTGGTTATTTTTCCCATTCATTTTCGATATGACACGACTGGATCTCTATTCTAGTGTTTGCGCACGGACCTCTCGACGCGTCGGGAGCCATCATGAAAACAGATACACCGAAATCTACAGCTCATCCCCGTTACTATTAGCGGTAGAATTAAACCGTGTGTGGTTCCCATGGGGTGCGTGGAAGTCCGTGGTGACTATGCAACACGGTGCTGCCACGCGGTGTTGTGTGGGCTCAAGCGGGTATGAGGCGTGTCAAATGGAAATCTATAGGATGTATGTGTCTATCTTTCCTCAAATGGCGGTCAAGGGCTCATAACTTTCTGCAGATTGGTTCTACCACGTACGATCCGATGGTGTACCGTTTCAAAGCTTCAGGGGCTCGGCAGCAGAATCTGCCCATAGCAGTAATAACGTTGAGATATCACAATTCACATCACCTATTGCCGCCTTGATTGGCACTTTGACGCACCCCAGACTCGTGTTGATGGAAAGGATTCGTTCTTATAAGGTAGGCCGTCTCGATCTCTTTCTCTTTAAATCTCATTCTCAAGCCCCTCCTCAGTCGTCTTGAA
>CEMJ01393721.1:10577-33136 GCA_900068955.1 Clitocybe nebularis | reverse complement strand
CATATAATGATGATGGAAGTTTGTCTCCCACAGGGCCCCGTAGAGCCTGCCATAACCATGTAGAGATTCTGACCCCTATCTATACCCCGATTTGCCGCAATGCAGTGGGGATCGTGCAAGATACTGGGTCCGCGGTCGGTTCGACAGTCCCAAGAGTGGGGGGTCTTTACCTGTAACACTAGCCATTTCGTGCATCTAGGAAACTGGACATGCAGCTCCCATCATAGATAGTGGACCCTACGCCCCTCACATAGGACCCTCTAGTTCCATAGTCTGGAGCTCGGCTTCGTGCTCCAGTTGGGATGTAGCTGTGATGTTGGCTCCTAACCGGGGATTCCCGAACTCCAGCGTACTAATCACTCCCAAACTTATATGGGAGGCAGGGTCGTACGCCCTAAGGTTCAGCGTGAGCCGATTGCTCATTATAGTTGTTAACCTGACGTATGAGAATAAGTTTAAGGGTACGCAGATTATTCCTGAAGACTTTGCAACATACGCCGACATGAGCCTATACCGAGATCAGTTGAAGGATATATATGAGAGCGTTCAGCCGTAAACTTACGGAACCAAGAAAAGAACTTCCAAAGATGAGTTCTAATCAAAGATAATCAGCCACACATGAAATATCTGATAAAAGGTCTCTTACAGAGTTCAAGACAAAAGTCGATATAACCCAGCCAACTCTGATCGAAGTTATGACAACGAAGTAGAGAGTGGCATCTCGAATAACGAGCCACGTTAACATCATGCGTCCGTGCATCTTGGAACGGCGGTATAAACCAATGGTCAAAAACGACACGACCACTGCATCAAAGAAAATAGCTGGGATGATGATAATCGGCCATCTGAAAAAAATATTTGACACGAGTGCATAGGAAGATATAGTTGAAACGTACCGTGAAGAAAAGCACCACCCCTCTGCCGGTAAGTTATCTACCACCCGATCATACGATAGTTATGAGCCAAGCAAGACATAACACAGAAAATAAATCTGGCGCACGAGGATCGTACACACGAAGCACAAATATTGGGAAGACACAAACGTGAATCGCCCAGATACCGAGGAGAAAGCAAAAGGCACGTTTGCTTCTGTTGTACACTACATATACTCTGTGAGAAGTGACTTTAGCGATTCCTTCATAGGTCGGATGGATTGTCTCATACCTTGGGATGAGAATAGCCTCGGCTGTATAGACAGTAGTCATCATATAGATCGTTACAAACAGGGGAGGGCAGTGCTACTCATAGCCTTCAGACGGGAGCTATCAAAACCGCTCATTGCCTACTCACATTCAAGTCCCGAGTCTGTAAAAACATATCTCGGACAACAATAGGCATCCCAACAATCGTGAAATACCTATTTAGGAGGAAAACTACGCTGACTGACGAGAGTGAATATCAATTGATAGCAATGTGCTAGATGTCTGATAGAAGACCTACAAAGTGTTGGTTTCCTTTGCCAGATATGTTCAACCTGCCAAGAGATATCAGGTTGTGTGACTACGAGAGCAAAGATTCGATTGACTTCGTCGCTAAATGTCAGAAGGTCATCATAAACTAGAATAGTCACTGCCGCAACCGAAAAAGCCTGAACACCATCATCAGCGACAACCCTGAGTGAGCGATTATCACTAACCAACGTTAGATAGCTATGAATATGGGTTACATCAAGTTGTAAGTCTGATATTATGATCACTCACTCAAGCTGTTGAAGCCCACCGGTACCTTCCTTCATCCTCGGGGGCACCTTCTGCTCCCTGGATTCAGCTCTGGTAATGGTTGGGGGGAGAGTCGCGCCGGAGCGTGGTATGCCGGGTGCAATTTTATAAGTACTAGTGGTTACTTTTAGCTCCACGTTCACATGATCAGGACATATCGGGCGTGTTCGAAAAAAGAAGGTTAATGTGATGAAAAAGACAAGACTTACATCGTTTCGGTGACTAGACTGCGATCTGATAGGCAGATATATGTCGGAAGGCTTCTAGCCTTGGAGCGTTCCAAAAGTGCGACGGAATCAATCTGATTGGAAGGCAGCTGGTGGGCTTCTAGAGTCGGCATGGCCTCCTACTACCATTGACTGCTCAGCGTTCAGCGCTCAAGTTCCATTTCCGCCGTGATTGGAACATGGAACAGGACCGAACACAAAACCACTGCATTTTGGCCATTCTCACTTGTCAGACTGGTTTTGACTTGATCCGCGCGTTAGGCCTTGATCAAACCTTACATTTTTTTTTGCTAAGTCCGTATGCAAAGTGTATTAGATTCGGATATTAGAACGGACGTAGATCGTACGTGTTATAAGTTTAATTCACTTGCACCGTATTTAGATCTCTGATTTTCAGGCTATCCAGCCGATACCCCCCGCCCCTCCCCACCCCCTACCATCGCCACGCTCAGGCTTGATCTATGCGACTGTCCGCGCTGTTTCAAAATCTTGTCTCCGGCGGAAGTAAACATTCAATTGCGGTTCACACAACGTCTATCACGTTTCGTATGCAAACCAGTTGGATGTGGTAGTTGCCAACCAACCTGATTTGAGATCGAGCCTTGGCTTGAATTCCCTCCATTCGTGCGTGGCCCCGGATCGGACGTAGACGTAGGTCTCAAAATTCCTCGCCAAGGAGAGCCAAGGAGTCGCGGTGAAAAAAGGGCTGACAAATATGAGCAAACAACACCTATGTCAAAACGGTCATTCCATCCATGATTTGGCGGTTACTAAATTTAGGCTTATGAAGCTTTAAGCCACCCAGATAAAAAAAATCCAGAAAAACTACGCGATGCGCCACATAATGTCTGACGTCAGATGATGACTCTTTCAAACTCAATCTGCCGTGGAAAGGCCTGAAGGAAAAGTTCAGACCATGTGCTTATCATGATTGGCGCCCACCAAACAGCTTCCCTCGATCCTAGGAACTATATCTATCTCTTAACAGACGATAAATGCTGGTTAATCCCACACCTCTAGATGCATCCCACCTTCCTTGCACAGAATGCACCACCTAAGCGTCGAATATTGATCATATATCAGGCATCAAGGGATATCAAACAGAAACTTGCCGTGAGTAAAAGGTATTCCTTTATTAAACATTCCTGACTCCCCTATAAGATTTATATCGATGGGAACGCCACAAACGCTGATCTTGCGCGAGAAGTGGCGTCGACGGTTGGAGTGGATGAAGTCACACTCGAGATTGGGGGTGGGTTCGAGCTACGAGGAAGAGAGTAGGTCCATCCATTGCGGCGCCACATAGCTATTTTTGATCGTCAAATACCAATCAGCCCAGTGACCATGATTCTCGACAATGACATTGTAACAGCGAAGCCGAATCTTTCCGCACCACAGGCTCCTCTAGCCACCCCCCCACCACGCCCAATTACAAGCCCAGTACCCGAAATACACCATGGCCCGAATACGCACCACTTTGCAGTACCGGTCCCCCAAGAAGGTGAAGAGTCCGGGGGCTTGCAAATATCCTTTGTCACCGCGGAATTAGCTCGGGACTACGCAGTAAGTGACCTAGAGGGCTTTAGCGAGCCCACGAATGGCGTCTTAGCATATGGCGGCCAGCCTGTTAGTGGCGATACAACCTTGGTGAGCTGGGCAGTGCCTAAACAATTTTTTAACTAAAGGCTTTCGACAAACGCCTCCCAGACTGCTCTTCGGCATGAAGCTGCTCGTATATTCAACTGGACTTCTTTTAGTCACCAATTTCATGATATTTGCTCTCACAAAATAAAAACCTCATGCAGTTGTGTTATTGCAGAAGAGATTGAGACCCATGGTATAACTTCTTCCCTTCATTGTCGCTTGACGGTCGATGGAACAAGGTGCGAGTACGCAGAATGTCCCTATTCCCACGTTGAACTTGCGGGTACGGCCATATTCACTGTGGCGTCTCCTTTAGGCTTATTTCAGCATGATTAGGCATAAACAACATTTCGTCAATTTGCTCCGTATGCGAGGATTCCTTGGGTAAGTGGACTTTTGGTTCCCTTTTGAGTGATTGCTTATATTCGTGGATGCATATAGCCCTTCCATGCCGAAACTGCTACAGTAACTCAGATATAGCTGAGGATGGAAGGACTTTTTTGCATTGTCCATTGGTGCAGGTGACATCATCTTCTATGGTAAAATCGCCACCCCTTTTCTCACGAATATGTAGAATGCTGGCTGCAATCATCTACATCACTCGCATTGTCTCGGGGCCCGCAATGACAAAGCAACGAATGGCTGCCCTTCTGGTTGTCCCGCCGCATTTTATCACAGCGAGTGCGTTTTATTTGACGGAAACTCGCCCCAGATCATTATTGTGTGGGATGGAGACAAGGTCGATCGGATCCCATTTCCTGCGACTTCGCCTGTCCGATCTGGTCCTTTGCTGCAACTTACCGAGGGCGAGGTGATTTCCTTAGTGGAGGACTTCCTGCGCAACAGAGGCCTTTATGTCTCAGGGTTATCTTTAAAGATCCACGGTCACAACCCTGAGACCAAGTATGACTCAATTGTTGCCCTGTAAGATTGAGGCTGACTGCAGAATTTCAGGGCGGTACTTTTTAAACAATCTACTATTGTTAGCGTCTGCCCTGCATCTTCTCATACCAACCAAGCCCACCTCCGCTTTCCCTTGTTTCCGGAAATTGTTGAGGTTAACTTACCCATTTTAGCAACGACATTCATTGACTTCCACACCTCAACATCTTCTATCGTCGTATGTGGGTGTACAAAAATGAAGGATCTTTTCCCATCATTTTTGAAACGGGAGACGCCTCCTTTATTGGTTCTCTATGTTGTCAAACGTTCAGGCGATTCCAAGGGAGAAAACCCTGGACCTTTTTCAACATCCAAAGAATCAACATATATCGCCGACGCTGCTTGGCACCCAGATATATCCCAAACAAACCGAGGGATCGCAGCTCTACTTTCTTCTCTTTACATGTTCACTACTGTTGTCGCTGCTCGCAAAGATACCATGGCTGAAAACGCCATTCTCGCAACCCTGTACGCTATGACGCGTTTTCCACCTGCAGTTAGAACTTGTAAGTGCAGGCGCTCACCCACATGTATATGTACCGTTCACGTGTCATTTCATCAGTAGGACTCCTCTTTCTCAATATTACAGCACAGCCGCAAGACAAGACTGCGCTGTCTGAGGCTCTCTATCACGTCATCAAGGACTTCTCTTCACGTTGCCCCTCATCAATCATCAGAAATCCGGAGCGCCTTTTTGAAACAGTCAGTGGAAAATTAAATTTCTATTCATCTCACCATAAAGTTGGTTTTCAGGCTCGCATCTTTCTTGCCTATCTTTTATCTACAGATAGTTCAGATTCTGATCTACAGTCAACGACCAGAGTGGTTGAGCCTGTACATCTCATTTGCTCCATGACACAAAAGAGATTGAGCGACCCCGTAAAGATGACATCTGCGGAGGGGTCTGAAATCGTCGTCGATCGAAGTGTTGGTGACCTATTTTCATCTGGAGGGGAGCTCCATCGTACAGGATCTTTCGACGAGCCGCCGAAAATTGCCGAAATTCCTGGCGCTTGGTTTCGTCACCTTATATTGCAAACCCTTGACTCCCCCGGTACCTTTATCCCCGTATTACGACTCCGAGGTTTAATAAAATACCCTTCGCCAATCACTAACACCGCTGGCCAGGATTTCATGACGTTCGTCCAATGCGCAAATAGAACGGAACTTGTCTCTCGGGCACCGTTGGAGTTAAGCTCAATGAGTATCACCCCACCACAGATTGTTCTGGATAGTAACGTAGGTAATTATATATCATCGGTGATAACCGTTGACATTGGATTTTGGGTAGGCATTCCTCGCCGTGTTTACGGGTAGAGGTCATGGATTTACGCATCACATCAACTTCTTCTGTCCTACGTCCGTTCTTAGTAACATCCTTGCATTACCCTCTTTTCTCATCGTATGCTCGACCCAGGACTCAAGGAGATACCGAGGTCGATATTGATGAGAACAACATACAAGGAATTATTGACACCAGAAAATCTGAGGACACGTGGTATATCGATCGCCCTGTCCGTGATCCTGTTGGACCTCACAACATCCGCGAAGTACCTCTTTGATTACGGGCCCTGTTATTGCGCTGATGGATGTCCTCTATAGGCGGTGATATTATGCCTAGACACGAGCCAATCAATGAATGGAATAGCGCCTGTTACCCCTAACCCTGCGATGGTAACACAAGACGAGTTCGGGATGGTAGCATTAGAAGAGAGACTCCGCCAAGTTCTTGGCGGATTAACCGAAGAGCTAATTTTGGGCGCTGGTGAGTTTTACCACCCTGTGAGATCTACACAGGCAAAAACAATGCTGGCAATAGCAAAAGAGTATCTAGATACGCAACACCAATGTTATCAAGGGTGGCTCTACTGTCTTACGGTTTGGCAGATTGCTTTTAATATTGCATCATCTATTGAGACCCTTTTGTAGACTGATATGTCGTCCTCAGCTCTCATCAATCATCTCGGCATCATGGCTCGCAAGGAGGCCCTACGGATACTTTCCCAGATGCCCTTGGATTTTCAGGTTGACCCGGGATTATTCTCATTCCCCTCCAAACCCCCAGAACCACCGATATCTAGTACGACATATGTTGTCTGTTTCGCCTTGAGCACTATAGACCAAAAAAACTCACTCATACAATATATCACAAGTTTACTCGGCGACCACGATCCCACTCGGATTATTCTAGGAAACGAGCCATTTACGGTACCTCAAAATATAGTTGATCCCATGTAAACACCCTTCATCTAATCATGTCGACAACAAATGACACGCTTTTATAGCTCAGGCGATCTCTTGACCGAACCCATACGTGCAACCAACGGCCGCGGGAGTGGAATAATCATAAATAACTCCTCAAATATATATGACTCTCACAATGAATGGCCACCTGGACATATTTCCGCGTCATCTGCTAGTGTGTCAGATGTCCAAACGGCCGTCTCCAAATGGGTAAGTTTGAGGAAACTATCCTTGTATGAAATTTCTCAATAACATACAATTTCGCAGCTTTCCGGGGACGACTTATTACAAACTTTGACCTACGCAAATGTAGTGTTGATTTCATTTCGTTATATATACGGGTCTACAAGCTGGTGGCTCCCCATGACTGAACCAACTCGCCTGCTTTACAAATTGGTCCATCGTGTCACTCATGCAAGTTTCTCGTCCTTTGTATTACGAAATACACATTCAAAGGCTATCATTTCTGATTCCACTGAAGACACAATTGCCTCCACCGACTTGTTATGGGGAGGAGAGATCGAAATTTTCCAAGAGAGGAACCACCTTCGCCAACTACGAGAGGTTCACGTCACTTTTGAAGGTTTCGGAGATAGGCTTCAGACAATCTTGGTACACGCCGACGCAACAGTGCTATCCTTGCTGAGTTACGTTCGGACTCCCAACGGCGACTGCCTGTCTGATATTGACTTGGTGTACGTATCTCTATAGCCATGTGTTTTTCTTCTGCTCATGAACTTTTCAGAAGCGGGTCTATCGATTTGGGTGATAGCGTTCGTCGGGCGCGGGCCCTTGAAAACCAAAACCTGGTCTGCACATTCGCGACATCACCTACCCTCCCCATCAAATTCGGTTGCGAGGTGAAGCCCAGCGAACCTGAGTCTTCGGACGGCTCTCTCACCCGACTAGCATTACTTAAAGAAATATCCAAGGGTTTACTCAATCGCGCAGTTCGTTACTCTGCTATTCTTCTCCTAAATCCAATTATATATAACACAATCAGAGTGCCTCGTTCACATCAAGCTCAGTTGTATTTGGACTTGTTACGTGTTCGTTTCATCTCATATTTGAAGATGTATAATTCTTTCTGACCTGAACCCAGTTCCCCCCAGCGATACAGTTTTGGCACTGGACCCAACTTCGGATTTCGGTACAATTCGCCGTCAAATAAACCGTATATCAGCGCAAGGCGACACCGCAATTTGTGATGCTCTCGAGGCCGCCCGAAGTCGCCTTGTCAATTTTCGTCCAGGCCTGCGGAGGCGGATTATCCTAATATCCGATAGCGAAGATACGACGTCGACGGTCGCTGCCGAGAATATCTGTCGCGATCTACAGAGAGACAATATTATTGTCGATTCAATCGATGTTGGGCCAGGAAGGGTTCCTAGTCATAAAAATATCTTACATGCATTCGCAGTCTCTACTGGTACCTTCATCCCATGCTTTCCCCGAATAGCAAATGCTGATAAACGCAGGTGGATATCGCTTCTCACCGAAGACTTCAGTCAGAGACGCTCTCAGCATATGCGTTTGTCCTTCCCCCCTTCACGAGAACGATGACCTTACGTGCTATATCAGGACCTTTACATGGTGCACCATTCCATGGGACGTCCTAGGAGATATTCTCATAACGCGGCTAATATTCGGAGCCTTGGAAATACAACTTTTTTCCCAATTGATACTGCAACAGTCGACCAGTTTCCGCCAGAGTCCAGAAAGCCATTACGAAGACAAAGATTTCACGATATCTCTCAGCGATTCAATAACAGGACGCGTAACGCATGGAAAAGAGATAACTCTAAGAGAGTGTTGAGAGAAGTATGAGATATATATTTCTTTCCAGTCCCACCTTTTAAGAATAAGTCGATTAGCTCGCAGCAATCATTGCCGACCCACACCCTGAAATTGACGTTTACGCCCATGGTGAAAATTTAGCTACTTTGAGGTTAGTTATCGAGGTACGTGCCATTGCCCCAATGTTGCCGACGGAGGTTTACTTCGAACAGATTCCAGATGAGGTATATTATGAGAGAGAGAACGAGGAAGACGATGATTCCAGCTGCCCTTACAATGGTGGATGTTTTCTGCTTAGTTGTAATCTTCCCCCGGAATATCCTCGACAACCGCCGGAGATAAAGTTTGAAACTTTCATCTTACATCCAAACGTAAGTAGTAGATCCAACCCCGGCATCTATCTCTGACTGTTTTTGCAAAACCAGGTGTCCAAGGAAGGAAGGGTAAGTAAGCTATTTGAAAAGGAATAATTTTATTTCTGATGCGATCCCGTTAGATTTGGTTGGACGAGCTGGAGTGGTCATGGTCGTCTGATATCAGCCTCAAAGAACTCTTTGCCGTCTTATACGCTATGTTAACGGAACCGAGAGCTGGAAGTCAATCTAAAGTGCAGGAAATTCTCAAGTATTGTAAGTATCAGTATATCTTCAAACCTAATTTTCCTGACCCATCCAAAAGATGGAAATGATAACGCACTATACGTGACGGAGGCTGCAAGGTTCACTAAGATATATGCTTCAAAATCTCGGGATCAGTGGCGAGCCGAGTTGACAAGGAGATCTTAGCTATTATTAGTTATTCTTCATACCTACATGTCTAGGGATTTCTTGAAATTTCATCTACCCGAAGATAAGCACGCGTATCCGGCCCGGTAGTTCCCGAGGGCAATTCCGAGCTTTCTACTTCACAGATCTATGCAACAACATACTGTAGCGATTGCCCTTGGATCCAACCTCGGGGACAGTTTCCAGAATATAGAGTCCGCCTTGCGCCTGCTCGAGACGCCTGAACATCTTCAAAAACTCGATGGAATTGAGAATGGTGCATTCACTATTACCGTTGTTGATACGAGCTTCTTGTATAAAACCGCACCTATGTACGTGATAGACCAGCCCCCATTCATCAACTGTGCTTGCATTGTGCGTCACCACAACCCTAATAACTCCCTTGTACCCTTAAAATTGCATGGCTGAGCATAGATCGAGACCAATCTTCCACCTCTTCTGCTCCTCCGATTTTTGAAATACATCGAATCCACAATCGGCCGTGTCCCATCGGTTCGCAATGGGCCGCGTGCGATAGATCTTGATATTACACTTTACGGGTCCTCCATAATTGATACTAGGCAACCCTCCGACCTTGGTAATTTGGATGGGCAATTGGTGATCCCGCATCCGGGGTTAGAGCAGCGGGAGTTTGTATTAAGACCCTTGTGCGAGTACGTGTAATTTTCTATCACTAGAAACAATACTCAATCTGGGATGCAGTATGATACCCCAATATATTCATCCAGTTCATAAGAAAGCCATTTCTACCCTCCTTGCAGCTCTCCCGCACGAAGACCCGTCGATGTGCAAAGTTGTACCGTTCCCTCGCTACCCCTCTTCACCCTCCTCTGGAGACCTTGCTCCATCGACGCTGACCCATTGGACATATCCCGTTTCTCTGACGAAACGACAACGAGGAGGTAGATATAAAACGCAACTAATGGCTACACTAAATGCGACTCCTGACTCATTCTCTGATGGTGCTGTCAATAACACGTTCGAGGCAGCGACTCAATATGCTATCCAATCTGTTGAATGTGGAGCTACTGTCATCGATGTTGGGGGGTATTCGACCAGGCCGGGCGCATCATTTGTTAGCACGGATGAGGAGGAAAATAGGGTTGTCCCAATAATAAAAGCTCTCAGAAACATGGGATCCCTAGGTCTTGCGGGAAAAGACAATCCTGGTATTGAGAATCGCGTGGGTGAGGTGTTGATCAGCGTTGACACGTTCCGTTGGGAGGTGGCAAAGGCGTCCATTTTAGCTGGGGCTAACTGCATCAACGATGTTTATGCGTTTACAGGCAAGGACAACTGTTATCCTGACACCAATCACGAGCAAGCAGAGGCATGCATGGCTGGTATGAAAAGCATTGCAAGATACTTTGCGGTTCCGGTGGTTTTAATGCATTCGCGAGGGGATGCAGGACAGAATAAGAACTATGAAATGTATGACTACGGGGAGGTCAAGGGAAGTGGGGTCGTCGAGGGTGTCAGGGTTGAATTAGGGGAGAAGGTAGATCGCATTGTCAAAGGACGGGGTGGGGTTAGGCGATGGTCTGTTGTTGTGGATCCTGGAGTGGGATTCAGTAAGACCATGAAGGGGAATTTATCCGTCCTCAGGGAGGCTTCTAGTATCGTTGCCGATCGAGATATCGGGACAGGTATGTTTATCTTTAACCCTGTAGCTCGTTCGTTAAAACTATGTGCGGGGATAGGGGAACATAGAAGACGTAATCCGTTACAAGGGTTTCCTTTATTGATTGGCACGTCGAGGAAATCATTCCTGGGTGCCATTCTCGCCCAAGGTTCGACGGGGAGAAGTACTGAGGCAAAAGATCGCGTCTGGGCGACAGCTGCAGCTGTAGCCTGTGGTGTACAGCAGGGTGCTCTGGTCATCCGAGCGCATGATACGAAAGAAATGGCTGATGTTATTTCTGTTTCTGATGAGTTATGGGGTTGAATTTTTTAATTTTCGAAGTTCATGTGTCCGTACAATCCTGCCCGAGAGTTGTTCCTTACACCTTACAAGGTACCTCAGAGGTACTTGTGTCCTTATTAAGTACGAGATCTATATGTATGACGTGCGTTCGTGTTGGCACCATTGGGATACCTACACGTTTATATTGAGGGTGATGGCTAGTGGTTAGGCGGTGTTGCCTACGTGTCCTTTGGGGTTGAGGTATCTTATCTGATAGCACATCTAGACAATCACAAAGGCTTGTTTTACTTTAGTGTTTGGTAGTGGTCTGGGATCCAAACATGACACGTCCGTGTTACCGCTTTCAACCTCGAAGCTTTAAACCCCAATCGTTTCTTTCTTCGTCGCCTCGTGTCCCCTTGTGATCCTTACCCTGTAGAGGCTTTCACCATCCATGTTTAGTGAAGAACTGAAACAATTCCAGAGACTTGGATTTCGCCATGTATGTTTGACCTCTCAACTTTAATTTATGTTCATTTAAGGACCTTCACAGGTTTTGTTACAAGTCTTGAACTTTGCTTCTGTTATCGCCTCAGGGCTTATGATATGGAAAGGTCTAGGACTCATCACAAACTCAGAGTCCCCAATCGTTGTTGTACTTAGGTGCGTACATACACGGCCGTTTTCTCGTTTGTCGTTGATCCGTATGTATATATAGTGGGTCAATGGAACCAGCATTCTACCGTGGTGATCTCCTCTTCCTTACAAACCCTGCTTCTGAGCGTTATCACACGGGCGATATCACTGTCTACAAAATCCCTGGAGCTGACATCCCCATCGTCCATCGCGTGTTGGAGACACATGACGTTGTCACCAAGAAGCCGAAATCAATCAAGTGGATAGAATTTATCCTCGAAACTCTGCGTCTTCTAATTATATACTCTTTAGGACAAACACGGATCTCCCAGCCGAACAATTGCTCTTAACGAAGGGCGACAATAATTATGTGGACGACATCGAACTATACCAGGGATTGGACTGGCTAGAAAGGCGACATATCGTTGGGAAGGTCAGAGGGTATGTATATCTCCCGTCTGAACTATACTATCTATTTGGCCTAAAATGAACTTAGATTCCTTCCCTACGTTGGATACATCACAATTGCCATGGTGAGCACCTCTCTCAATTACTCATAACCGGTCAACCTAAATTCTTTGCAGAACGACTTCCCGCAACTGAAGTACGCGCTATTGGGTGGACTGGGACTCTTGGCCCTCGTCCAGCGCGAATGAGGCACTCTCAGTTGACCTTGAGAGCAGCCGTGTTCTGTGTTAATTATTCTGCATTGCATGGTATTTTGTAATATCAAGTTCCTAAATAAATTTCTCATCCTCGACCCACTCGAGCCTGCAAAATGCGACTTTAGGGGAGTATATTGTTAGTAAATGGCATCTGAGGAATCTGCCCCAAGCCAAGCCGTTCCCAAAAAGTCAATGCCAGTGGGCGTGTGCCCAACCACAACGGTATTGTTCACTCAGACAAGGTCGGAAAGTACTCAAGTACATTATTTTGTAAGAAAACTAGTTCAGGCTCACGGTCTATGTCTTCATCAAGTTCCGAGGGTTTCGCTGCCGAGCCAATATAGAGCTGTCAGGGTATATGCGTTTCAGCAGTCCATCATATGTTGACGTGTGTGTTGTAACTAAGGTTCAAGTGAATAACGACAAAGTTTAGAGTTCTTAGAAGCGACGGACCATAACGTGCATGTAAAAATTATCTTACGGAGCAGTCGTAAGTCACAAGTGCCATACCCTCTAGGTTGATCGTTCACAGAAACACAACAAGATTGTACAGGGCCTTTCCCACAGGGAACTAGGTCTCGAGCTTGCCCCACGTCATAATGATAACTTACTCATTTAACGACCATGTCGAAAGGTTCCCCAGTTGGATGATCTCATTTGGTATGGTTCCATTTACAAATACCCGAGTCAAACAATTAGCAGCCTCAACTTATCTTAATTCTCCATCCCGAAGAGATATCTTTAGTCCCGTTTTGCCTATCCTTTCTGTGGCGTTGGAGGATACCTGCGCCGGCCTTTCCCAGGAGGCGTTGTTTTGCCTGAAGGATTAATGAGGGACAAGATCACAGCTCGAATATCTGAGAATGTGGGGCGGTGTTATAGCATAACGCAGTGCTCAATAGTTGGACCCTCACATAAGATCCAGGTTCAGCCCGCCTCTCTTCTAGAAGGGCACCCGCTTGTATCTTCCAGTCGGTCTCCATTAGCTGCACAATGCGTTCTTGTACAGCCGATTCAGTCATGTAAGTTGGAATGAACCTAGAAATCAGGTTAACCAAGGGCTACATGACGGAAGGCTCGACCCTACCTCCCAATCTCTGTCGAGGACGCAGCGCGGATGGCATCCACGAAAGCTGTGAAATTATGTGCATGAACGTTGTATACATACCTGGTATGTGTATTATCAAAAGCCATTCATGAATCTGGGGGGATACACATACGGCGGGTCGTAGGGAACAAGAGAGGGATGTTGGCTATACCAATGCTGCCTATTCCATGGATCGTTTTCTTGCCATTTAAGTATCTTCACGACTCTCAGTCAGTAAAGAGAGACGGGGCTGATTCCGCCAAAAATAGATATTCACCGGATTCAAGAACGGGATACCTAGGCAAAGAGCATTGTAAGGAGACGGGCTCCACCACGGATCGCCCATGCCGATCATGACTTTAGTGTGACCAATTTCACGATAGAAGTCCCCTTGGACAAGTCGACCTAAATTGATTACTCGTTGTTCTGGGTCTGCGATATCGTCCATAGTTCCTTGGGTATCAGGGTCCCATGCATAATGCTGGTTGAGGTCCCAGGCCCCCACAAAATCCAGATCCAATTGGCGGGCGCTCAGTGGGAAATACGACCGGTTCCAAGCGAAATGGTTGTTATAAACGTAGACCAGTTGTTTCATGAGCATCCAAGCGCGGTCCTTGCGCTCTGAAAGCGGGACGACGGGAATCTTGCTACATTCTCTTTCGATAGAGTACCTAAATAAGGTCATCGCGTCAAGATGTAATTAATCATTTGTCCAGCCATTGAATTCACAAACCCAATATACTGAATCGGACTTTCAGATTGATTTACTACGCGATGATCAGGGTTTGCACTAAGAATCCACTTCCCGTTCATGAGAGACGCTTGATAATGAGTTGCGTACGAGGGGAAAAACTCAAAGTCGAATATTTTCCATGCAGGAATGCCTGTAGGATTTGACGGGCCTTTTACACACTGTGGATTACCATGGCATTCCCCCGCTCGGTTGCGAACGACGACCTACCAAAAATCGATAGTGAAGTCGCGTCAAGGAAGGGACAGATTAGGTATATACCTTGACGAGATCAGGCATCATGCGATACTGGGAGAGTGCCTCCTCTAACGGTATCCTTGTTTAATTTTTTGTGCATATCGGACGGACGAACACGTGGTATCCTCACCAAAATTTATGGAGAAGAGGGTTGTATAACCCAGAGATTGAAGGCTGTGGTACTAGACAGCGAAAAACGTCCGTACTACTCAGAGGGGAGTACAATAGGAAAATCACCATAGAGAGTGCCCTGTGTAGGAGTGGAGATGAGTAACCTGATGAATTTTGCTAATGTCACCGCCATATACTTACCAAATCCCTTCCCCTCCTCTAAAGGTTCCAACAACAGCCTCCTGGAACCAATGCGCAGCCAGAAGTGCAACCTTTCTCTGATTTGGCCCGCAGTTATCTTGTAAGAGACACGCATGCAAGTCTCTCATTGTTCGAGCATTCCATTCGCGATGGTCCTTCCCGGGTACCAGGGGGAAGTAAACTTCAAGCTTGGATGGAGATTTTGTATAGATTGTATCCGAAATACTTGAAGGTTCGCGCCAGCGTTGCAGCACGCCGCCCAGGCGTATATAATGAAGGTTTGAGATGAAGAGGAGAGTCCCGGCAAGCGAGATCACAAGAACAGAGAACACCGTTATAATTGGAGATTTGGAGCAATATGGGGGGAAGCGAGGCAGTCGCTGTGCCATTCTGGCGACTGTATTGAGGTAGTTTGAGGTTTATCCCTGGATGTGTGAGCTTTAGGAGCAAGCGCATGGATGCCATATGTACAGTCTTGATCATACATAGTTTGATGATAATTCTATGTGAAAACCCAGACTTCAGAAAGATAAATGTTGTGGCGCCGAAGTCCGCCGTCACATTGTGGGCCGAAATCAAGTCCGAATCTTATATACACGATGACCATGTCCGGTCGCGCCCTCCGAGTTTGCAGCGCAGTACTCAATGTGGCAACATTCATATTATCTCCCCCCCTGTCCTACATTCCTACATGGCTGCCCTGTAACCCAATGTAACCCAATGTTATTTAGTCTGATGTCGCGCCGGCGCAAAAGTCACGACAAATATATATATTATCATGGGGTTTTCCAAATAAAGATCATCTGCTTTAGCAGCCATGAGGGTGACGCTGCCGATAGTCTCCTGTCAATATCGGTTCCGGACAGAAAGCCTGATCATCAACCCCAGCTTGTTCGATTGTTGTACTCCAGCCGAACCACTGGTAACTTATGTAACTGTGCTTCGCTCTAACATATGGTTATGTGTCACTATTTATTAATTATTACTGGTGACTACCAGACTGCTGGTTGATGATATAGATAGTATGTTCCAAATTTAGGTGAAATCATACGTAGGAATTAGTAGCGGTTTCTTTAGACCCCCAGACATGGTACATCAAAGTGCACCAAACGAAACCAACACCCGGGAACAAGGATATTCTCAAGACATCAGGAACTGCTCTCAGCACCATATGACATTCTTTCCCTGTCGGGACTCATGACACGAGCATATTCTAGCAATAATCTGGCAATGCCATTTCATCGCGTGGATAGAGGGGCAGAGGAATCTCTTACCTGAAAAAGTAGGCCGTCATATCCTCCTTTCTCCAAAACGCCTTACTCCATTTCCGGCCCGCATATGCAATCTTTTTCGCGAGGTGATCGTGGTTTCCCTCACCATAGAGGCCCCCTCTAAAGAAGACATATGCATCGTAGAGATCGGAGTAATCAACTTGGATAGGGACGTAGTGTACCCATGGCTGTGATCTGTCAAGCCACCTAGAAGACAACCTAAGCAGGACGGAAGAGGCTTCGGAAGCCTGTGCTTACCATTCAGGATAAGCTGTGGCCTTGAAAATGAGGGAATTTGTCGTTATGAGTCGCTTAAACCTGCTTGACCACCCATTGCCGTCCACCTATTGAAACAGTCAGTGGAAGCTGTAATGTCAAAACATGCGGCTAACATCGACAATATACTTGTGGTTCCCTGCCGCTTTGCCATTCGCATCCTGGACCTTCCTCCACTCAAATAGTGTCTCCAGATAATCGCAATAATCTGGATTGCAGGCAAGTGGTTTGCCCGAAAATGCTATATCCATCATTGCAGGATTTATCAACGCTTTCTGGACGACCGTCCCATTACCCACAGGCCTCAAGGAATCCCTTTCCTCCTTCTCAGGCATCAGAACGTTTACAGTGCCATTCAGTTCATTCGCCCACGACACGAGATGAATACGCTGTGCATGCCTCCACCTTGTCCCGTCATCGTGGTTGATTCCAGTATTGCTCCCTCGCCATAACAGCCTTTCATCCGTCTTGTTCTCCCACTCCGGGTCATTCTCTCGTGGCGTGACATCCGGCACCCAGGAAATGAAAGTTGGGGGTTGGATATCGTGGTAGAGTGGAGTGGAGCAGTACGCGAATTGGGCTGCCATAGTAGGCTGGGGGGCGGGACCAAGGTCATGTGCGACATACTGAGCGTGGTGGTAGAATATGTAGGGATGCTGACAAGGGTCCATAGAAAGTCGATGGTTATGTATAAACGTTTTGTTGGTACGAGGGGAAGGACGTGTATATTGGTCGATAGGTGACTCAACAGACCGTGCAGGCGACCCTGGTGCGCAAGCAGAAGCGAAACCGAGATGTTTGACGGGAGGGAGCTTTGTTATATCAACATCTGATAGTCCAGGATGGTTATTAGTTCACGGTATATAGGCAAAAAACATAGAGTAGTACATGTCCCAGCCGCGGCTGCGTCGAGAGTGACCTTTTTGACGTGATAGTCCGAAAGGAGGTTAGGGTTATCGTGCGGTGAGAATACTGCGCGATATGGAGGAAGGGCATCTTCGACAGGTTCAAGCAGTGCAAGAATTTCTTCAAGCCCACGTAAGAGAGCCCTTTGTTGCCAAGTATCCGGGTCAGAGAAGGCAGTCTTCACGAGGTCTGAGTCATATGTTTCGGTCTTCGCGATTGTGAAAGTATCGGTTTTGTTCTCTTGAAGTTCCTGGATTTTTATAAGGTCTTCTGGATCAATCCCCCAAAGTGGTTCAAGTTCTCTCCAAATGGTGTCATATTCATCCGGAAGTTGTACATTCACCTCTTGTGCGTAATCCCACCTGGTTTTGTGAAACACCTCTGGATGGATATGGGTTCGAATTCACACTCACCAATCATCAAAGCCCTGAGGTGGTGCACGTTTATACCGGCGCTTATACTCTACGACAGCCTCTTCCAAAGTTCGGCTTGCACTGTTCAATTTCCTCTCCCATTCCTCCTCTCCATTCTTTATGAGTTCATGTATCGGGTGAGGACCGTCAGGATTGACTTCGAGGAGCCCATCTTGATGGTACCGATGCGATCCCGCCGCTCGATCGTGATTCTTGGCGGTTTGGTCTAATCCAGAGTTTTGGTTATTTGTATGGCAGCTAGACCATATTTCGCCCCATAGTCGAATCGGATACAGCCCAATTTGGCCGTCCACAAGCGACGACAAAGAGTCTCGCACGTAGAATCCGACTGCAAAAATTAAGATCACGGGTACCAGTCGTCTGTAAGGGCCTCTTTTATGCACAAATGGCATGAAAAGGAGTAAAACGCGGTCTCGGGTACTTTATAAATGACTATGTTGATCGAGGTGGGAGCTTGGAGGTTGTTTAGGTATATGTCCGGTTCAATTCGACGTGGTACTTCGCTGTGTATTGATGTGGGGGGGTAAATAGACCTAGACGCCGCTGAAAGAGATACCTGTCGATGCCCCAGCCCGCAATATCTACATAAGAGTCTAACCGATTAATTTCCCATCAGAAGCCTCTATAAGGGGTACGGTTCATCCGGGTCCATCATTTTGGCGTCATTAGAAGCTGGGGTGGGATAGAGGTTTCTAGCTTGTTTGCATGCCGAGAATATGATCTGGTGGGTTAAAAACACTATACAAGCTGAGATCTGAGAGGTTGTAGCTTTATGCGGTGCTTGCCAAGCGTCCGGTTGATCACAAGGCTCCTCATGATTATTTGGTGCTTTCCCCAAATGTAAACAAAGGGCTTAACTACACTCTAACCTAACGCCGCCCAAATGCCACCATGGTTGAAGTAAAATTAGATCAACACTCGGCCAAGTATATTCGTGAACACTAGAAACAATAATCCTAAACAGGTTAGTAGAAAGAGGCTTTGAGATGGATATAGAAATTAAATTGCGCAATAAATATTAAAATAATTAAATTATGTGATAATATAAGCAAAATCCTCGTTTTATGTTCGAACGGAGTTTCGTAACGGACCCTGAAACATCGAAGCTCTTGCCCTCCTGATTCCAGGTGGTCCTCAGTCCATTCTCTTACCGGGCCTTTGGGGATCCCACCGGAAACAACCAAACATCGTTACTAAACTAACTGGTGACGAGCAGTATGTCTGGGCCAGCTCAACCACAGAGAGGTCGGACTGAGCGAAATACATCAGTTCATTTCACTATCTCTGTCCCCGGCTCTGCGGATTCATCAAGAGCATCGTCCCCAGCCCAATCGTTAAGAGGCGATAGCACTAAAATCAGTGGGGGGGCCAGTGGGAAAACTGCCCTCGGAAAGGAGAAATCGTACAGAGGCTTAGAGGATGATTTACTCCCAGGTCGCGGCCCACAGGATGTATACGATGTAACCTTGCCACGGTGGCGTGCCGCTATTCGTCGCAGGCTAGTCAGGACTGTTCAAGTGGAGTCGGAAATTATTGCTAAGATGCAGGTACAGTTTTTCGTTTCCCAACTTTCCTTCCCCAAACCGTGTATTTTCGCGTATCTCTCTGAACACGAGGAGGATTCGCCCAAATGAAATGCCCATATGATGCTCAACGATCTTGTCCCTTTAGGATGTTATTCGCACACCATGGTTAGATGCATATTTTGTTTATACATCATCGCTGGGAACGCACACATTCTTTATGACCGTCTTGCCTGCGTTCTTTTTCTTTGGGTACGGAGAAATGGGCCGTGGGTAAGGCACAAGTTATATATTCCTCTTAGTCCCTGACGAATGCGACCTCTCCAGACTACTTATTGTTCTTGCTCTAGGCGTTTACTGCTCATCTGTTGTCAAAGATCTCATTTGTTCGCCAAGACCCTTTGCTCCGCCAGTAACACGTCTCAGTAAGTTTTATACTTTATGTTTTTTGTCGTCATCTTATTCTCTTATCAGCAATCGGCTCCCACCATCTTGAGTACGGGTTTCCATCCACGCACTCGACAAATTGTGTTTCCATTGCCTTATTCTTCTTCGGCCACGCCCATCGTCTTGCCTCTACGCCTGCCACGCTGCCCAATGCTGCAGCATCGGGACTCAACACAACATTGGAAGCGACGTCATCTCTACTTCAGCCGATTATCTCCGCACAAATCTACACAATAATTACCGTTGTTCTGTCGATCTACACCTTCTCTATAGTCTTTGGACGACTCTACACAGCTATGCACTCGTTCACTGACTGTGTAGTAGGCGTCACCATGGGTGCTGGTATTTGGTGGGGTAATACCAGTTGGTCCGGCATCCCATTCACCCTAACCTCATCAAATCCTCTCTATTGGGTATATTCCTTCTTATGGCCGAGTCATCTTTCTGGAAACGGAACGCTTGTAATCTACCTTGGGAAAGGGCTTGGGGCCGCAAAATGGTTGGAAGACTGGGTCACCCGAGGGGGATGGGAAGTTCCCATCATCCTCATCCCTCTTTGTCTTCTTGCAGTGAACCAACATCCCCAACCTGTGGACGATTGCCCATGTTTCGAGGACGCAATTGCTTTCGCAAGTGTTGCACTTGGAGCACTTGTGGGAAAATGGGCTATGGGACATTCAGGAATTCGACCGGAGATGAGTCAGATTGTGGTCATGCCTGGTAGCGGATGGGTATATGAGCTAGGGCATTGGGTACAGACGGAGAGGACTTTCAGTGATGTCTGTCTCTGGTGGGGTGTTGCTGCTTTGAAAATGGTTGTTGGTGTGTATTATTATGTTACCATCAGTGTGCGAGACTCAAAGCCATTTCGCTCTAGGCATCTTTGTCATATTCGCATGGAGACTGATTGCCAAATCTACTCTTCATTTGATCCTCCCGCCTACTTTCCGTGTTCTCGCGCGCGTTTTCCGCCTTCCAAACAGAAGGTTTTACACTCCTGCGACAGACTACAAGAGTGTCCCAAGTGAGTTTAGCGCAGCTGGGCGTGGTGGTGGTTTTGGGCTGCATCCAATTCCTAGTGTCATTGACTTGCCTGGGGGCGGTGGAGTTGGGGTTGAAGTTGGTGGAATAGGGAGTGGGAGTGGCGTTGGTGGGGTTTCGGACTTCGGTGTTAATAAGATCAAAATGAGGAATGGGAACTCGAATCCGTCGGATAATACGAGTGAGAAGAACGATAACAATGGAAATGGACGTTCTTCGTCGAACGGTCAAGCACAAGAGTATGAACAAAAGGAAGGGGCACTCGAAGGAAAGGACGGGCAGCCTGTGAAACATTACGATGCAGATGGTGAGCAACCTATTCATTATAATCTACTTGCACAGGAATTGAATCACGTCTGGTCTGGTCTCTAGTTTTAACAAAAGTTGTTGTGTACGCTGGGATTACGGTGCTCGCGGCGGAAATACTTCCCGTAATGTTTGAGGTGCTTGGATGGGGTGTACACTCGTCGATTTAAGGGCATGTCATTTATTTTTCTTAGATATCACATCTATGTAATTCACGAACTGCGTCTCGAAACCACCCTTGGCCCCTCCCAAGGTCACCACTCCCCATCGCTCACGTCCCCTGCGCTCACGTCAGATAGACATGAACAGGGAAATCATCTATCCATTCTATTGGATATTCCTATCAGATCCCAACACAATATTTAGTTGATGAGGTATTCTTTGAAATGACCAGCCTGAACGACAGCCTGAGAAGCAATGATTACAATTACTACCGAGGTGAGTAGCCGAATCCACCAGAAAGCACCTGATGCGTATTTTCGACACTTCGAGGCCTTTTATAAAAGCAACCGAGCCATCGTCATCCGACAAAGATATTGTGGCAGGGATTACCCTTGTTTCCATGAATATATAAGAGTAAGTAAGGTCCCCTAGTACTAGTGTGAGTGAATCAGGCAAAACGAGGGGGCCAATTAGCTCGTATAATGAACCCATTACAACTCAAAAGCTTGGTATATTGAATCCCTCTCACGCGTCTCCCAAGAAGACATCACGAAGGGCGATAGATGGAATGTGAAAGTTTCTCCACGTCCTCGATAACCGTGCAAATCCAGTGAGGCGTTTTTGAGAAAAAACCAAAAGATAGCTCAGGCAATAGTTTATGTAGCTTGGACCTCAAGCATAATCCCAAAACCGTCGAAACGAGTTCGAGGATCCAGGAGAGCCCAGGGGAGTTATAGTAAGGTCATCATGGTAAAATGAATTCCGATCGAGGATGGTCGCCGGTGTCTCGGCGATCATCCGAGATTTCCAAATGTTGCCAGTTATGACCATGATCNNCCATGATCACACCTACCTGTCCGACAAGTTTCTAAGTCCCAGCCTTGCATTTGTTGGTTTTTGGTGAATTACATAGGATTTACGCGTCGATGAATTAATTGATTGAATCTCTGACCACCTTGGTATATACACCCAAGTTGCAGCATTTGATTGGTCTTCACAATATCCGCCGCCGCCACAGGTTCGTCAGTAAAATATCGTACCGCCATACACCTGCAACCCTTCAATTCCCCTGATTTTTTCCAGGATCCCCTCTAGATGACTTGCCATAAAAAGGCTCAGTCTCCAGCGTCATGGTGTACATGTCCCCATAATAACCTATATTTTCAATTTGTGCTCAGTGGTATATTATGTTACCGGCACAAAACTACACTGCTTGGAAAGGTGCGACAAATATTTTGCTAACTT
>CEMJ01393720.1:0-12646 GCA_900068955.1 Clitocybe nebularis | reverse complement strand
TTTGCGTCAACTTCCCCATCCCTCTGGCCCAGATGTGAGTGCATTTGAAGTCGATGTACTATATATGAGAAGTGTAATGCAGCGGTCTGTTCGGGTATGTGTTTCGTTTACGACTGGATAGTTCTTTTACAATTCCACAGATCATTGAGGACGTTGTCCCCGAAATTGGCCCATTCTTTGACTCACTTGTGACGGGAGATGATCACGCAAACCTGACTACCCATCAAGCCCTCGCGGAATTTAGGAGGATCTTGTCTCGATTAACTCACTCACAGTTGGCAAGCGAGGTGACCAGAATATTCTGGACAGATGGTGGGATTATCAACTACTGGAATAGCTTTGGTCAAAATACTGAAGATCTCGCTTTCATATTACACAGGCGCCATTGAACTTAAGTCGAAACACTTCCCCTTTTATGCCACACCTAGCGACAATCTTATGGCATTGTCATTGCTAGGAGAATAGAAGTTTGTTGGCTTTGTTCCTCCCGCTAGGGGTGAGGTTGTCTCACAGCGAAGTAACAACTCGTGAAGCTGGTGCGATTCTGGATCTGGATCAGGTCTTGCCTTAGTCATTTTCATGCTATCGAATTTGGTTTCTAGGCTTCACATCGTCCATCATGCCCCCCCTTCTTGACCAGTCTTTCCTGTACCAAATCTTAAGCGTAGCATGAACGAGTGTCAACCTCAAGCGCCCAAGCATGGCGTCCGGTTTCGATGGATGGTGTATTTTACAAAGTTGGTGCTTGAATGAGCATATCTTGGCACGGTGGAAGTATATAGGAACCAAGTGTTTGCAAGGGTTAGTATAATGTTCACACGACCGCCGCACTGTGGAAGGGAGTTGCTGTGGCTGACAATGATACCCCCCGACTCATTACTCTAGTAGAGATAGAGCAGTCAGAACTTTCAACCTTTCCGCTTGAGCCTTGTACCACACTAAAACCTCCAGGGTCCTGAAAAGCCTGAGTGAACTTAACGGAGGCTCGCAGTGGATACTTTGCCCTTTTAATCGTTTAGGTGGCCATGAATTACCTTTTGATAGGAATGAGCTACTCACATTCGTGGTCATGATAGATTGATAGGAAGATGGGGTAGATGACAGACGATCCAGCAGATTGGAAGATCAACTTTGGACCTCCGCCTCTATTAGAGCAGCGACAAACCTTATATAACTGCGTCAGCAATTATGGGTTCTGGGTAGAATGATGCCACTAGACTTGCAACGCATGCTAGAATATTCATACAACATTAGATATCGGGGGACAGCCACCCAACCCCCTTGTGCATTTTATATCTCTACAAGTTCGTCCCCAGTACCAGTAGAACATCCTTCGCCCAGCAGCGATAATGCCATGAAATTATCGTCAGGTTTGGCATAATATGGGAGGTGTTTCAATTTAAGTTCAATGACGCCTACGTGCACGAGAGCAAGGACGTTAGTATCCTAATCAAAGCTGCTCTAATAATCAAAAACCCTACCATCCGTCCAAAATATCCCAGTAATCTCACTCGTTATTTGTGAGTGGGTCAATCGAGATGTGATCTCCCTAAATTCCACAAGAGCTTGATGAGCGGTCAAATTTGCATGATTATTTTCTGTCACTAGCGAGTCAAAAAATGGGCCGATTTCAGGCACAACATCCTCAATGAGCTGTGACATTATAAGCCAGCTGTCCAGTCATGTGGAATCGACACATACCCGAACCGATCGCTGCATGATATTTCTCATATATAGCACATCAACTTCAAATGCGTTCACATCTGGACCAGAGGGATGGGGGATTTGACGCGAAGGAAAGTTGAGCGACCGTGGGTCTGGAACTCGAGCATCCGGCGAATTAAAAGGCATATCATATGGGAAGATCATGGACTCGCCAAAGTCGTATAGTGCATATCGGACAGTCGCCTTATTGTGCGTGCCCTTATATATGCTTGCATGCTCACCGACGAGAACATTGATTCCAAAATTGCTCTCGGTGAAATCCATGTGCGATGCGATTCTCATGGAGGAAGACGAAACTCTAGATATGCATAAATTCAACTATATCCCTTTATGCGGCGCTTCTCTGACCTCTCGGACTGTATCCGTGAAGTTAATCAATTCTGCCACAGTGCTAACATCATGAGCGAAAGCTCTCGCAGGCCACCATCTAGAAATATCAAGTGAGTATAGGAAAGCAACACCCGAAATACTGATACCTAGGCATCACAACAAAGATCAGACTATCATATGAGATGAAGTCCAATATATAGATGGTATGATTGCGTGGATCAGCCTTGGCCTCCTTGGTGTTCAGTCTGCGGAGCATCTCGAGCTCGTCGGATGATGGACCTGCCACTAGTCTAGCAATCACGACCGTGAAATTGACATAGGCGTAATCATTAAAGGGATGTTACCTTATGGCTACTTCTCTTCCCTCGGAGTCCCGTGCCGGCCAGCAACGTACGGTCTGTAGAAGTGAGAAACAGTGCCCATACAAAAGGTGGATCCCCACATAGAAAGCAAACGGTATTTCTGAATCCTCCTTGTAGCCGCGACGGTGACTTGTGACCTCCGGGGATAGTTGGAGGGCATAGTTCAAAAATCCTTTTTGGATCGCTATGATAGATGGTGTAACCACGAGATGCAAAAAATGGACCTAGAAATTTCCAGGCCCGAATTGCAGCAAATATATCTTTGAAATAGTCCTCTTGAACACGTTCTTCGTCATCCGACTGCCAGCGGTCAGGATCATTTGGCACAGGATAGTCTTCGCGCCAGGAGCGAACAGTCCAAATAACACTCTCTATAAAACCGTCGAGCTTGACGATTCTTACCCTCCGTTGGGCCCATAAGATACCGGAAATACCCGTGGCCAAAGAAACGAAGAGGACAAGCATAAGTCGGGAGTTTAAAGTCGACTGTAAGTAGCTGTAAGTATGCTCAAGTAGACTATTTAAAACTCAACAGGGGGGCTTTGTTCTTATTTGTCATGACGACAACGTGAAGATTCATTTCAGTTTGAACGATATTTCCAGTCCAGAAATCTCCGAGGCATTGGGATGGCGAAGATCCTTGTTATCGTATACATTGGCATCATTGCATCAGCGTTGAGGTTAGTATGCCAAACTTGAAGACCATGTTAAGACATAAGTGATGTTGGGCACGGTGGCTGTAAAAGGGTGATATATCATAGGGATGGGCCGGCAATGGCTATGACTTTGTTATGACCAACAATGCTTAGATTTACACCCGAAATATGTAGAAAAAATATATCCTGTTTAGCTTGAAGATAATGAGGGGCCTCCGCCCACGCTCTCTGACCGAGTGTACCAAACGTTCGCAAGTATAAGAGCATGTTATTTGTACTCATGAGCCACTTACGTGCGAGATAGTGTCTGGGTGGGTCTCCAAAACTCCACCCTCTCCGACTAAGCGCACCAAAGGATTACGGAGGCACACATGTCATTAATTAATACCTTAATTCCAAGTCGATGCCGCGCTGAGAGGGAGCGTGATTGGGCCCTTCGGAAAAATCTGTGATTGGGTCCTTCATGTTTTCCATAAAGTACGCTGATCCTTTGTGCCCAGCCGTAAGGCTGACATACAGGCTCTTAGAGCAGTCACAGATGGGGGGGGGGACAGACAAACTATAGCTCTGCAAAAGCAGGGAACCCAGAAGTTCCGTCATGTTTCCTAGTCGGGCTGTGCAGACGAAGGGTCGGTATATGCTAGTATGGTATGGTAAAACCGCAGTAGGCAGCGGCGCACTCGCGGAGGATCTCGTCAATTGATTTTCCTAGCGTGCCAGAAAGTCGGTTATCTATAGAATAGTCGGGTCGAGCCTCTCGGATTCAATCCAGACCATGTCATTAACGGAATTAAATCCTGTTGTCAACAAATCAGGTGCAACTAGTRTTGGATCTTCMGAWACGACAGTATCGGCAAYRGYTGGGCTTGTCTCGCRACAGGAATATGACATGACGATATCAAATACCAGGATAGTGTCGGGTTTTGCGGACTTGGGCAAGTTTGTCAGAATATTTTCACCATTCCACCTTTTTTCGCCCCAAAAACACGTGTCTAACAACAACTGAAGAAAAATTTGCTATACTTATCAGAGTCTGCTTCTTGATCGGAATCTTGTTTTTGGTCGTTCTGGTTGTAAGAATTGGGTTTAAAAACATTAATAACACCTTGGCTCGGCATCTAATCGTGGGCCACCTGGGCAAGTCTAAAGAAAGCACCTAGAATGGCCAGAATCGCATAATAGAGTATGTATTACGTGCCCGAGGGGAGAAGATGAGTCCCTGAAGGTTGGATCCAAGGGGAGTTGTTGAACATGTCGAGACTTAGCATGCGTTGTCCAGAAGCTCCCCAACTTGGCCGTGATTAGTGAGAAGTGGTCATGGTTATATTTTTCGGGTACTTAAATTGACGGAGGGCATTCTATCTTCCAGTCGTCGTATTCTATGAAGATTTTTTGATTTTTCCGTTGGAAGTCTCCGAAGCTTAGAGGTCGAACGTAAAGGTCTTGTTTCTCCTTAGTCGGTATTCCTTCATTGGATATCAGATTGTCCAGTCCCTCTACCCACTTGAGCCAGTGAGCCGCTGTCAAGCACAACATCATTCCAGGATCAGGTTGCATAAATTTCTAACAAAGCTTGGTAGGCATCCCCACGACATTACAACGGGTACGGTACCACTGAGGCACGCCCCAGATGTTTAAATCAGCAAGTAACGTCGCTGGTATCCCAATAGCCGTAAACTTCGGTATTCTATAACCAGTATCGTTCAGCACATAATACAACACCCGCAACTCAAATGCATACTCACCCACTTGCCAACCTTGGCACATGATGTTGGGTTCTTGAAATGCGAATCATGGAAGTCCGTAGGAGTTGTTTCACACATAGTCTTCCAGTCGTTCTCTTGGATATTTTCAAGCCGTTGAGAAAAGCGCTGAAGAGTGGGGGCATTAGAAGATGAAATGTACTATACCAGTCGAAGACGTACGCGAAGGCGGGATCCTGGTGCAGTACACTCCTATGATCTCGGATGAGCATGTGGATATTTTCAAGGGTTAGGAGATGGACTAGCCTCGTCTGCAAAATTACTCCACCATGTTGAGCAGCTCGGTTCTTCAAAGTCAACAATCCAATGGCCCAAAACAGCAGTGCCCTATAGTGCCATCATCAATAGGATGCGGAGTTGAGGAACAGTATGCCGGACCTTAATATTGCACCGGTGCGGCTTCATCATGACACCATGGATTTCGGCCTCAGTTTCCCAGCATCCCCGCATTCCGTCATACCCTGCGGAAAGGTTCAACAGGTCGGCCGTATACTCCCTCGTCCCATAACGCAAACACTTTTCGGACGGCACAGCTTCATCCCATCGTAACTGAGCACGCTGTCTATCTTCCTCCTCACGACGGCGACGTTCCTCTCGCTTTTTTTCGTCACGTTTCCTGTTATCCGCCCTCCTCTTCTCCTCGGCCTCCTCCCAACGCTGTCGCTGTCTTCTCTCCTCAGATTCCCTCCCTTGTCGCTGCCTCCTCTCTTCTTCACGCATCTTCTCCCACCCTCGGCGTTCGGCATCCCACTCCTTCCTCCCTTCGTCGCGCATCTTCTCCCACTCTTGTCGCTCAACATCCCAGTCTTTCTTCTCCTCTTCACGTGCCCTCTCCCAACCTCGGCGTTCATTATCCCAGCTCTGACGCTCCGCTATCATATCGAGTCGCATCGATTCATGCTCATATAGGTACAAGAGCAACATGATGCTGATGGCACCAACGATGAACTTGACCACAAACGGTGTCTTGTTCGGTCTTACGACAGGCTTCTGGCTACTATCGTTGTCCGTGTATCTGGGGGTTTCTGGACCTGGGTTGTTGAAAAGGCTTGTGCGTTCATTAGCTAAACTTGGATATAGGCTGTGCAGTAATGTTAGCTTCATATAGTCACGACTGGACGAGACCCTCGCGTACCCCGAAGAACGATTTGGGGAACGATAAGTGTATGTACTCATGGAGTCGGTCCTGAATCAAAGTCAGAGGGCGATGTTGGTTTGAGCTCAAGCCCCGGATCAGGAACCGACTTACAGAGAACTTTCACTGTTGATGGAAGTTTCTGTTTCTGTGAAAACATTACTTGGAATCGATCTGTAAGATGGGGGAGGGCCCAACGTCCCGCCCAGCGTTGGAGCTTCATGTTGTGATGATACCATGGGAGAGAGAAAGCAACGAGGCCGTTACGCCTGGTGTTGATTACATAAAAGAAACTTTGGAAAGGCGCCCAAAGAAGCACTACTGGATTACGGCGCTTAGCTATCTTCCTGGTAAGGGTTGGGTAAGGGACAACATTCAATTTCAATRACAAGTACTAGCAYCCCATATYAGAATCGCAATTTCCYAACCATCGATCTCGACCCCCYAAYTTTTAAAAGCTCTTGTGAATGGTAAACAACTTCATGTCCAGAGTGGCAGCCCCCATAACCTTCACAGACCACGGCGTCGACAACGCAGCTTTGAATTCTGGCGTTTCATTGAACGAGTCGTTATCCCAATCATACAAGGTGAGGTATGTGAGTGGGGTCTTGGCAGAGCTGACATCAGCCTTTCCTGCCAATTCAACATGGCTCAAGAGCTTGAAGCGTCTTGCGCGGAGGAAACCAGGAACTTTAGAAAGCAGTTCTAGATGTTCCTCCGCATACCATTTATTGAACTCTTTGTCGTTCTCCGGCTTAGGTTCCAAGCTGACAGCAAGAACAAACTTGGCGGCAGGAGACTGACTGGTGAAGCTGGGGTTGGAAAGGGTGAATATGTGTTCGTAAACACGCCGATTGAGAGTGGCAGCCCTAGATACGATGGATTTTTCGTTCGCTGAGGCGTTGGATGCAAGTGATTTATACGCTTCGGTTTCCATGACCTCTGGCGAAGTCACATCGTAGAGTGCTAACCAAGTTGGTGGTGTTGGATCGGTTGCTTTGTAACGCGCCGCGCTCAAGAAACCCGGAACTGTCAAACGAGCTGGAGCGTGTTCATTGTCATACCAATCTGAGTCCTTCAGTAAGCTCGCGTATTGGAGAGACGTACAGGCCAGCAGCAGCGTACTCACCATTGAATTCCGTTTCCGATACATCAGGTCCACATTCTCCGGGTACGAACAGTAAACCTTGTTCTGCTGTCATCTTGGAGGGATGGTTTTAACTTTGATGCTCTGAAGTTGTTATAGTGGTGGGAAGAGGTACCCCTGGGTTTTTGTCCCCGATGCAAATTCAAGGAAACGTTATAGGAGAACATGTGAGAATTCGAACGTCTTGCGACATGTGCTCCATTTCCAATTGAACGTACTTTTTCCGACGTCATAAGCCAATCAACACTTGTGGATCTGGAATTCTGAGCACGGGGTAGTGGCATGTGGCCTGATGGGCAGTTTCTTTCTAGATGTGACTCTGGGGGCGATTTGGTAGCGATGCTCAACGTTCAACATTAACACTAGTATTGGTACGAGCCGGGTACGAGGCCACTTGGTTGGACTTGGTGACCACATGATGGCACCATATCGCCGGGTTACATAATTAATTGGTCCTGGCAGCGGTGAATGAATATCCGACACTATTTGACATCACACTTTCAACTACTACACCTTTCAAAAGACACGCGAGCTTTCTTCAGACCCTGGGACGAATGAGGGTAGGCGAACATTCATCTAGGGGGTTTGGCCGCATCATTCAGGTGCAGGCTGAGGCAGCCTTTCAGCAACCCAAGCGGAGGTTAGTTGTGCAAACAATAACCTCATCTTCGAGAGTTAAAGCGTCGAAGCAAACCAGGTGTAAAGTGTCACTCCGTGCTTGAGACGCGAAAAGAGCGTCGTCAGATAACGAGAAATGGATGGGCCGGCCTCAGACGCGACCACGGACCGTATTATGGGGCTTCAGGGGAGTTGAAAAACGGGGCATGGTAATCCGATCTCGATTTAACTAATGGAGGGTATCCAAAAGGTGAAACGCCATTTCGATTTTGTGTTGTCATCTAGTCGCTAATTCATAGGTGAATGACTCTGCACTACTTGATACCACCTTATCAACCTGGCCTTGGAGTCCCAAAGATCCGTAGGTCCCATACACTCTAGTCTAGCTCATACTTGTCTTGTGCCTATCGTACCCCGTACCGGATTCAAAATCATCGTAAATTGCAATATTGGAGAAGTGCGTAAGGTAAGTGCGTATAGTGAGCTGTATAATCCGGCAGAGTAATTGCCGCGATAGACTTCACCGAAAGCCATCACGATAATGGCTGGCGTGAGATTGGATGGTGGGTTAGAACTCGAAACTGGAAATGGAACACACGCTCGAGTTCCCATATGTTCTTCCATGTCGTCTCCTTGATATTACACAGGGGGAAAATACCCAGGGGCACCTCTTCCCACTGCTATAATAACTTCAATGTCAAAGTTAGATCCTCCCTCCCTCGATGACAGCCCCAGACATAGGCTTACTGTTGGTATTCGGAGAATGTGGACCTGACGTGTCCGAGGCAGAATTCCAAGGTAAGCGCCCTGCTGTCAACCTGTGCGCCTTTCTCCTACATGGGGCTCATTGAAGGCCTCAGATTGGTACGACAATGAGCACGTTCCTCTCGTTTTGGCAGTTCCGGGCTTCTCGAGCGCGACGCGTTACAAATCAACCGATCCAACACCACCGTCCTGGTTAGCACTCTACAACCTGACTACGCTAGAGTTAACCGACACTTTTGAATCAATTGATTCTGGCGGCTCCGCGAGGGAAAACTCCATCATATCCAGGGCTTTAACCCTCAACCGGCGTGTCTACAAACACCTGGTCACCCTCTCCAACCCTAGCTTCACCAGTCAGTCTCCTGCCGCCAAGTTCGTTCTTGTTGCCGGTTTGGAGCCGACGCCAGAGAATGATGAAGAGTTTAATAGATGGTATGCGGAGGAACATTTGGAAATGTTATCTAAAGTTCCCGGTTTCCTCCGCGCAAGACGCTTCAAGCTCTTGAACTATGCAGAAGTAGCAGGGAAGGCTGATATCAACTCTGCCAAGGCCCCACTCACATACCTCACCTTGTACGATTGGGATAACAATTCATTCGATAAGACGCCAGAGTACAAAAATGCGGGGTTGACGCCTTGGTCTGTGAAGATGTTGGGGGCTACTACTCTGGAAGTGAAGTTGTTTAATATTCACAAGAGTTTTGAAAAGTAGGCATACGAGGTCGGTGGTTGGGATTTTGCTATGGGGTATTAGTGCTTGTTCTTGAAGTTGAATGTTGTCCCTTACCCAATCCTTACTAGGAAGGTAGCTAAGCGTTGCAAGCCGGTAGTGCTTCTTGGGCGCCTTTCCGAAGTTACGTATATGTAAGTAACACCTAGGCGTCACGGCCTCGTTGCTTTCTCCCATTCACTCTTTCCTAATCCCATGGTATCATCTTATGAAGCCCCAACACGGGGTGGGACGTTGGGTTCTCCCCCATCGTACAGATCGATTCCGAGCAATATCCTCACAGAAACGGAATCTACTATTAACAGTGAAAGCTCTCTGTAAGTCGGTTCTTGATCTGGGGCTGACGTCGTGTCGCTCTCGGTTTTCACTGCTTTGATTCAGGACCGACACTATGAGTACATACACTTATCGTTCGCCAAACCGTCCGTCGGGGTACGTGAAGCTCTCGTTCAGTTATGATAAAGTGAACCTAACATCACTGAACAGCTTATACCCAAGTTTGGCTAATGAACGCACAAGCCTCCTGAATAATCCAGGCCCAGAAGCCCCCAGATACATGGACAACGACAATAGCGAGAACCTCGTTGTGAGAACGGAACCCCCGAACAAGATACTTTTTGTGGTCAAGTTTATCATCGGCGTCCTCATCAGCATCATTTTGCTCTTGCAATTGTATTCAACCTTCGAGAGCTCCAATCCCTTGAGCCCTGTTGAGCGCGAAAGGGTCCAAAGGGACTGGGATAAGCAAAGACAGGCACATCAAATCTTTTTAGAACAAGTTGAAATAGTCCGAAAGGCGTGGACGGATGAATGCCATGAACATGAATCGATGCGGCTCGATATGATAGCGGAGCGTCAAGGTTGGGAAAATGAACGCCGAGGTTGGGAAAAGACGCGTGAAGAGGAGAGGAAAGAATGGGACGTTGAGCGCCGAGAGCAGGAGAAGGTGCACGAGGAGGAGAGGAAGGAGTGGGATGCTGAGCGCCGGGAGTGGGACAAGATGCGTGAGGAAGAGAAGAGGCAACGACAAGAGAGAGAATCTGAGGAGAGAAGGCGGAGACAACGTCAGAAGGAGGCCGAAGAGAAGAGGAGGGCGGATAACAGGAAACGCGAAGAAGAACAGCGAGAGGAGCGCCGCCGTCGTGAGGAGGAAGATAGACAGCGTGCTCAGTTACGATGGGATGAAGCTGTGCCGTCCGAAAAGTGTTTGCGTTATGGGACGAGGGAGTATACGGCCGGCCTGTTGAACCTTCCCGCAGGATATGACGGAATGCGGGCGTGTTGGGAAACAGAGGCCGAGATCCATGGTGTCATGATGAAGCCGCACCAATGTGATAATAGAGTGAGTCTGGCATAGTATTTTCACCTTCGCGTTCTATTGATGATGGCACTATAGGGCGCCTCTGTTTTGGGCCTCTGGATCGTTGACTTTGAAGAACCAAACTGTTCAACATGGTGGAGTAAATTTGCCGACGAGGTCAGTCCATTTCCTAACCCTCGAGGATCTTCAAATGTTCATCCGAGATCATAGGGGTGTACTGCACCAGGATCCCGTATTCGCGTACGTCTTCGACTGGTATAATACATTTATATCTTTTAATGCCTCCACTCWTCAGCGCTTTTCTCAACGGCTTGAAAACATCCAAGAGAACGACTGGAATATTATGTGTGAAACAACTCCTACAGACTTCCACGGTTCACATTTCAAAACTCCAACAGCTTGCGCCAATTGGGTGAGCATATATTTTAGGTTGTGGGCGTTGCCTTGTGTGCTGAACCCCATCAATCATAGAACGTCGGAGTTTACGGTTATTGGGATACCAGCGATGTGACTTGTTGATATGAATATCTTGAGCGCGTGGGGCTGCCTATCGGGTATCGGGGTTTGTTCATAGGATTGGGTGACTTGGAGTGGGATGGATCGGGGAGGCCCCGGCGGACGGGCGTATCTTGACATGGAACCTTCTGGTTCAGTCCTTGTATGTGGTTTGTGATCCGCAAACAAAACGCAATGTACTGTAAGAGTTTTTCATGATAAAGCCTTTTGGGACTATTATTTGGTGGGTTTCACAAATGAATTTCCGTCCGCCGGGGAGAAAACCAAATATGTGTACTGTGTACCAACTGCCCTTCACAAGACTCCATCAAACAACCGAACCTTTGTTCACATTTGTTCGCTCCTCCTTGGAAGAAATGACCATAACGTCTTCCGCGTCCGACATGGATGACACATCAACTCCTACATCAGATTCTGACTGGTGGCCCGCACCGAAAGAAATAGGAAGGCGGTTCCCGCTCGGAGTATGCTGAAACATAGTGCTCACTGTTGTGTCCTGAGCATTGTAGTGACCGAACTTGGTGTTCCGGAATACTCGGCATGCCATTATGTTTGTCACTGCAATGGTAGGAACTGAGAACATGGACCGATATCCTGCAGGGACACCCTTGACATAGATCATGATGAGAACCAACAAATTCCCAATGAAGGTTGCTCTTGAGACTAATATTAGCTATGTGATTGATTTATCATTGAGAACAAACATACCCATAATATTTCTGGCCATCCTGTATAAAGCCTTGTGAAAATGCTGGAAGATATTTTGAGGCAAGAAAGAGCTTGAATATAGAGCCATTTTGTTTAGGGACATCCCATGCATCAACAAGTAGATGCCATGAAATTGCCATAAACACAGTTGTATCAAAGATGAAGGCAGTGATAAGAGATGAGCTAGTGTATGGGTGGGTCATCACATTCATACAGTATTTTGTGGTGCCAATTGAAGCCCCAGAAACACCATTAATGAATGTGAGGGAACCACCAAGAACAGACAGCCACAAGATGAAAAATACACCAGCTATGTACTTGTTTCCTGCATATACTGCACGGACACGAAGGAAGAATAGAAGTGCAGTTGAGGATAACCCAACATGGTACACTGCACATGATATTTTGACATATTTAGCACAGTTCCCAAGTGGGGCAGCTGAGGAAGGTGGGTTCAATTTGTGCACTCTCTTTGAGAGAATAAAACACACTTGCAAAAACTGTGCTGGATATGCAGAATAGGAGGGAGCTCCACCTGTTGTTGTATTAACAAAGAATGAAAAAGGTTATATAGAAATATCCATGCCTAGATAGAATATACACTATGGTTGGGAAACCAATTTTGTGGTGAAATAGCAACTTATAGTCTGATGGGGAGTTGTCCAAGACATCCCAGATAAGGACCTAACAGGAGGTTTTAGTTATTGAACCATGATGTGTAGTTCATGTCACATACAGCTACAGCACCTACTAAAACATAGGTTGCCACTACTGTCTGGTATGCAAGCTCTGGGGTAAGAAATGCCATTGGAGTGAAGGCATTTGGGAGATTCATCGCCCCAGTGGGTGGAGGATCAGAGATTTGGAATT
>CEMJ01393716.1:43833-96139 GCA_900068955.1 Clitocybe nebularis | reverse complement strand
GCCCACTAGGCCCTGAAGGCAGTTGTTGGCTGGTCTGACCAGAAACGAGGCTGGCCATATGGTGCTACAGATGGAAGCAAAGCAATCTTGTAATGCTGAATGTAGGAAAGAGGCTGCAGAAACCCAATGAGACAAGAGAGGTCTGATAATAAAGGAGTTCCGAACCAAACAAATAGCAACTGATCCAGTATATCGATACTACTACCACCTGGCTACCACTGGCAGGAAGACCTCGAGAATATAGCAGCACCTCAACTACCTTGGACGCAAGAGATGAGCAAACAGAATAAGCCTTTGAGACCTCAATTTTTCTTTCTTTCAACTTTTACGTCAGGGCCGATGGTATCACACATCACGGTCATCCTCGTGGCCCCAAGTCTCTTTGATCCGCACCAGACGACGTTATAAGCATAGATAAAAAGTTCCACCCATCATCATATAGAGCAGCCGGCTGAACACACGATACTGCCTGTAGATTAACACCAAAAAACGCTAAACCATTCTCGACCTCTCAGTCTGCTGCTGCCTAATTCAGGATATCAGCATGGTCGCATCGAGCTTCATTCAATTTAAGTCCCAACAACTTGATTCATGTGTAGGAAGTCCTCCGTGCATATTTCTCCATTCCTGTATTAGTTACATGTTTGGAAAGCTTAACAGGGGGTGATCATCTACGGTGAGCGAATGTGTAGACAATTATGGCTAGTGCTCAGACGGGTTTCGACTAGGACTTTCCCTCAAGATGGGCCCAACGCAAACAGTGACGCATTATTTTTAACGCAAGCCCTTCCGTTCAGCTAAATCACCAAACAATCAACATATCTTGATTACACCCTCCCAGGAACTGGTGCGACACCCTTGATTCATAGATGTGACCCGCCGGGGTGTCCCCAATATGTTGTACATATGTAGGACCTCACTGATCATCACACCGTTGCTCCAGATGGTTACAATATTGGGCGGTCAGTCCCACCCCGCTTCCCTTGTACATAGTTCTTGATCTAAATACCAACAGCGTGAACTCCACTATTGGGATAAAGTCATTTTACGGTGTCACTTATGATACTACTACCAGAGTCATCACGGGCTTGCTCAAACCTGGAGCAGATGGCGTTAACTACGGTAAAGTTACATCTCATACAAGAGCGTATCCTGATGTTCATATATATTAGGAATTGCACAGGATGATATCGTGGGGTGGCCACCCGAAAGTGATTCATTTGACATGATCATAATGTGTGCGATATGTTCCGCTCTTTCTTATACTATGTGTGTTCGGTATGTAATAACGGCGCGTCCAATCTTGGAATAACAAATAGACAAATTGCCTTCCTAGTCTCGGGTTCGCACATAGCGAGTATTGAGCTCTTGTACGATCATACTAATATTACATAGGGACACCCATTAAATGAATACGTAGATACAATCCAGCCAACCCCTTCAAGCCATGGTAGAAGAACCCTCCTGCCTCATTATAATCGAAGGGGATGCCACCCCGAAACTCAAATCGTTTATCACTGTGCCTCCCGCTCTTTGTGTGGATGCACGCTCGAATTTGAATTGTGTCTCAACATGATTGACTCGGCGCGGGCCTTCTCTAGGGTCACAAGCAAAACAATTTTACACCGGATATATGCCCGCGAGATGTGGGAGTATTGTAAATATCACATCGAAAGCGAGACCTGAGAAGGAGGCGGTACCGAGTGATGTCAATTAATACCTAAGACCCGGATTGAGCCATACAAAAATGCCTGTGAGAGTAGTTTGATGCTCCAGGCTTACCCATAAAGAGCAGTATACCAGTCCAGATCCGGCGAGGAGAATGATTGGAGAATGAGGACATTCTCAACGCTGATAGGTTTAGATGGGCCATCTAGCCACATTCCGATATCTCGATGGTACACCCTACCATCAGAATTGGCGAATAATTCGATGGCAAACCAACTGGCCACTTACCGGCCTTTGACGGCAGTCGATGGGGTTGCGAATAAACTCGCGACTAACAAGGGCAATGTCAAGATGAGGGTGCCTGCTCCAGCTGGTGATGCAAGCCCGTTCGCGTTGACTTCGTCGAAGACTGTGAACACACCATCGACAATAGCGCCAGCTACAAATTGAAAGATTAAGTGAGCTTGGGCTTTATGCCAGTGTCAATTCAAACAACGTGCCCACGGAGGCGATCGTACGGAAGCAGAGGGAATACTTGGCTTTCAGGATGCTGGGGGAAAATATCCATGCTCTCCAAACCATAATCGTACCACTGAGCGTGTACTAAAATGTGTATGCAAGATTAAACATACCACCATGACAAGAGAGAGATAGATGCTCGTACGTTGGGACACTCCGGGCTAATCGAGACCGACGTCAGCCTGATGATTAATTTTGAGGGATTCAATGACGGTAACCGGTAAACGTTTACGAGCTGGAGTTGAAAGATGAGATAAACATGGTGACTATCACATTAAGTAGCTTCCGGGAGAGGACTTGAAGACCACGCGAACTGCACAGTGTAAAAACTCCAACCAAAGAGCAATTCGGCCAAGTGGTTTAGTAAGTAGATCTGCCAGATTTTCGGTCAACAATACAAACTCGACTGTAATGTCGCCGTCCTCGACAAACTCGTGTAGTTGTTTGAGACAATCGTAACAGCCTTTATAACGTCCGAGTGGGAAGAGGTGGGGCAGTGACAAGCGTAGGAACGGATGAATGAATGGTTGGTGACATAGGGGAACCGGAACGGCTTGGCATTGGAAGTAAATCAGTCTACCTTGTACTTATTGCAGCTATTGTCGTGATGACTCATCAGTTATCACTAATAGTAATACCTTATAATGGTTGAGATTTTATATCGGTCGAGCTTCAGACACAGATATGACTAGTGATGGCTCATTGTTGTGAAATAGAAGTGTGTGATATCACCCATTTGTTCTGCTCTGTTCTGCTGCCTGCACGTTGTTGATAGAAGCAGAGAAGATGAGCTCTTTTGCATTCCCGAACCAGGAGTTGTACCGTACTGGCATATCCCGATTTTTCACTGGTTTAATAACAGATCAAAGTCAGTTGAACCAAAGTTGCCCCTCAACTTTCAAGTGCTCAACTTGTTCTTTTAGTGCCCATTCAAACCTTTGAAGCTTGGAGGACTGATATGCAGCCCATCACCGTTACTGTGTGTTACAATACCGTTTGGATCAAAGACCTGATTCACATGGTTGTGATATAGTTGCAGACTCGCAGCCCATTTGCACCATCATTAACTCCGTTCGTCACCGGTTCGCCCGCCACCCATGGTAATCCCGGACCGACATCTAATAGAAGATGCGGTTGCTCTCCCATGACTAGCAGAATATCACGATCTCCGTCACAACAAAAATCGTGAAACCTCCGTTAGTCTGGCAGGCTCATCTTATTTCATGGATGCCTATAACAACATTGCTTTGGACTGAACGACCAGCTGCGGTACCATCGTGAAAAAGTCCAAATCGGTCTGAATGCACCGGCGATTAGGTGTTCCAGATGTTTTCCATTCGGGAAGCCAACTACTGGTGCTTCGACCCTACGGACGGCAGTCCTCCCAGTTACCTCAAGTCCCTACAAGTGTATCCGGAGACAATCTTGAAGATCTGGCGAGCATCTTGTTTTTTTCCCGCTTGGTCTCTACACACCGCGGAATTTGTACACCCTAGAAAACCCGCATCTATCATTCACACACCACTTCACCCCCGCACATCCTTGACGCGCGCCTATCGTGACGACCTCCATATTCACTGCATCGTGTACCGGGTCTCACCGAGCTATGATTCGCTGACGCCTCGTGCCACAACATGATATAAACCAGATGAGTGAAGACACAAACGCTCCTCTCAACACCACGAAATATGGCTCACCCTCTTATCTGGCCTGGAAAATACTTCTTTTATCCCGTCGGAAATACTTCAGCGGTATGTTTGACGCGAGATCTTCCACCTGAAGAGCCTGCGAATATCCTTCTTCTTGGATGTGGTGATCCGAGAAATGTATTGTTTACGATTTTTTGCGAACCTCAGAATAGTGAGCTCTCTTGGATGCTGTGCTTTATATACATACTCATTATTAATACGACAGTGGGCCGACGGCTTGACTTTACTTGTTCCGACCATGATCCAGGAGTGCTAGGTATGTCCTCAAGTTACACACGGCTTTAGTGCTTACGGCCTTTTTTATTATTAGCTCGGAATGTGCTGCTGCTCACCATGATAGTCGACAAACAGCATAGCTGGTCGGACATATGGAACATATACTATCATGTATATCTCGACAAGAACACGAATCTGCTATTAGTTGAGCACTGCAAGAAGCTTGTAGAGCTCTCGGGCAGCCTTCAACAGTGGAAGGCATCAACATATGGATCTTGGATCAGAATGTGCACCGAATACACTCTAGAAGAGCTTCGGCGTCACTGGTCTTTGTATATTGGTTTCCAGGATTTGCCTAAAGAGCGGATGACGTCACTTCGTTCAGCCTTTGCCAAGGTGTTCGTAGAGGTGTCAAAAAAGGGAACACTCCTTAGCACTGCTCGTTCATCGGGGCCCCTCATGATGAAAGCGGCAGAGGTGTGCACAAAGCAGGGCAAAAATTACTGGAAGACGGGTGTTACATTTTCAGACCCCCAGCAGATAAAGAGTGCCACTCTGCTAAATCCTACATTCGTCTATTCTCTCGCTGGAGAAGGTTGCAGTATCCACTATGGAACTGATCCGTTGACAGGATTCCATCTTGCCGCGTTATTTGCAAACGCGAAGGGCCCCGTCTCTACATCAGACGCTGTGAATGCAGCCAAAGCCGAATTCCAGAATTGGTGTACCACATTTCACATGGCCGTCTCTGCAGCTATCTGTGCTCCTACCATCCGTTTTTTCTTGGGAGAGGCGACCGCAGTATGTAAAACATTAGATGGCTTTGCCTCGACAGGTACATTGATCTTGGGGGCGCCTGTCGCCCAGTGGAACACCCAATTGATTAAACTGAATCGAGACGAGTACTGTTCTGGGCCTGGAGGGGCACCCGATTCGTTCAACGTTATCGACTCGTCCAATTTAGATGACCATATTGGACTTCTGAACGTCCTCATCGCAGCAGTCCCTTTATTATCGACGCCATCGCAATCAAGTGTTCTCTACGCAGAATCTCTCCTATTTAGTGGGCAAGACCCAACGAAAGAATTTATAGAGCGTCTCTACACAAATCTTACAAACATCGGCCTCCTTCTAGGAGTATGTCCAGTTGACTATCTCTCGGGCTTTAATACCCGTTCCAACACTAGCGAACTCTTCATTCAAATGGCAACCAAAGGGGATGTAACACAGTTTCATCAAGTAACTACTTGGAAATCACCAATTTCTGGCGATGCAGTCCGTCACAGCACCCACACCGGACAGCCTCTACACCTAGTTTTCGACCCCAGCCAACTGGGAACCCTTCTATACGACACATATCACCAAATATTCGAGCTTGAAGATGCACAGAATTTTTTCAAGCGAAATAGTGAAAACATCCTAAAGGCGATTTCACACTCAAACATGATTCATTACATTCGCGAGAGCTTTGTATTACTACTCAAACTCATAAAAAATAGGCTCTCCATCCCCGAGGCGCAATGGTCCGAGGTCATGGACCGCTTTTTTGACTTGGTAGCGGAAGACAAAACACTTCCGATGGATACAGTCAACCATCAAGACCTTTGTGGACAGTTGTATCGCCATGGCGTGTACACGGTCCCTATCTATCGTTTTGAGAGATTGCCAAAACTGGGCAGAATGGCGAGTTGGGACACCATCCCTCCTTTAGTTCGAATCATTCTCGTCATTCCTCGCGAGAAACTGGCGGTGATGGAGGAATCTGAACAGGTTGCGACGCCCCCCTTGCAATGTGACGTTAGGGGTAGATGGTCACACAACATATTTACGTCTGTTCACGCTGCATTTGGGAAAGCAATCCCGGCGGGCACAAAAGCACGCCCCCGGGTTGTATTTCAAGAAGACCTTGAAAAGTGGAAAGGGTCCTCACCCCTCGTCGCGTCTTTCACGATGCCAACTAGGTTATTGACATCGATCGAACCTATGGAAGAGCTTAATGTATGCCTTTCCCTCCGAAGCTCCCCAGGAACCGTGATGTTTATCAAGAAGATCGGACTGACATTGAACATCTTCACTGCAAAGTTCACGGATGAATCCTCTGTGCACGTTCTCCCCGAACAACCGCTACCATCTAGAATTCCTCAATCCACAACGCCGGCTGCTGCTGTACCCAAGCCTGCCTTTTCTAACATCGGGAAGTTGAGTCCTGTGGTAGTAGAATTAGATGAGCAGTGCGATTTGGTCGTTTCTCTCACAGGCAAGGTATCAGTTGATGACGGACGTGTTCAAATGTTATTCCAGGCAGGGGCCACCCCGCAAATCTCGCAAATCTCGCCCTCAGTTATGAGAGTCGCATTCGACGCTTACATCCAGGACATTCTATTCCCATTTCCGGTGATCGGAAGCCAACATAGGTTACGCTTAGCAAGAAAGTCGTTATACGTAGAGGTAAATACATTTGCCATGACGTCGGCTTGGGAACTGAAACGATGGAGCACAGATTGTTGCCCCTGTATTTGGGCCATTCAAATCTGGCGGGATGCAGCTTAATCCATATCCGGTGGTTAGCGCCAATGGGTACTTGAACCCATGGAATATTCATCGTATCAACCTATCTTGCCTTCCTTCCCTCAATAAAAGGGCAACGGATGTATTTTCGTGGTTAAACCCACACGTTGGCTCTATATTTTCTTCCCGAGAACGCTCTCAAATCAAAAAACATACAAAGGACACATCTATGTTCGTGAAGCAGACAATCCATACTATTATTGTTCGATCCTCCGGAATCCAAGGCGGGTCTCCACAGCGCGTGTTTGCTCTACGAGACAAAGAAACGAGGAATTGCGATACTCTCGTGTTTGTCAGCGACCTCAAATTTGACCTCCATTCTCACACTATCGTCTGCGAGGCGTATGTGTTACCACTTACTCACGATTTGCTGCCCAAGATAGAGATTGCATTTTCCAAGCTCGTTGTGAACGGCAACATCTTCAACGTGGCCGTATTTGAAGGGGAGATGGAAGCCTGGAAACAGCTTTTACCCGCGCTGGTCGAGAGATCTCGGACAACGTGGAAACACGAAGCGAATTGTGAATACAAGTCGCAAGGCAAAGTGCCACTCACTAACATGATGGAAATGGATCCTATCTGCAGCTGCGGAAGGGGGAAGGACGTAGAAGGCATGTTGAAAGTCAATCTTTGGAACAAGCTGGCTCCATATGTGACAAGAATCGCCTTATCGCCCCTGTTTGCTGTTTCTTACTTGGAGACTGTCGGTCGAGACCCGGCACGCTACATGTGCTTCGTCTGTCGAGGCAAAGGGAAGCCGAAGTTGATGAAGTGTACGGCTTGCCAAAAGGTGCGATATTGCTCCAGGGATTGTCAGAAGAAGGACTGGAAAGCCCACAAGGCCAGGTGTAAACCTTAGCAATGGTCTTCTCTTCCATTTTATTTCCTTTCTTGTTCCATTCTTATGAGAATCTATGTCACCTGCATACTTTTCAGAATTTTTTCACATCGTTCACGAGTGCAGAAATAAATCCTCAGAGTTGGGAACTTGATTTTAAGTACAAGTATATTGAAGGCGACCGTGTAACTCGCGGACGGTTCTGCGTGGTGCCACCTGGTAGGGTGTACTTCCTTAAATTTGCTAGAAGAAAGTATAACTAAGAGAGAACGGGTAATAATTGTTTGGAGCGGTCTGGGAACATGGTGATTCGAATCGCAAGGCTGGTTTATAGATGGGGGCATTCTATCAAGTCCCAATATAAAGATGAACTTCGTAATACAGACAACAGATATGGAACGTCTATAGGTATTCGATGAATATACAAACAGTTCAAGTCCGGCTTCGGTGCCGTTGGGTATGAAAACATGTGCAGGGTAAACCACAAAGCCTAGCGATGAATTAGCGTCATTCAATGCCAAGGTAAAAGTACGTACGGGAATATATATAGCAAATAGCTACTAGAGTCGAGCGACCTTAGACTAGTCATCGTTCGGGGACTGTGTGTCTATGTCAAGATAAGTTACTATAATATGGACGGTGACGGAGGATATGACCTTCAGATGTTTTATGCGTACTCAAGTCGGGTGAGTTGAATTTGGATGGCAGCTTGTCCACCGCCGCTTTGTGCTGATCCAGGAGTGCACGAGCAGTAGAAAACTGGACGAGAGTATAAGCAGCAAGTTCATGTGCATAGCGTTGTTTCGCGGCAATATCAAGATTACGATTTGCTGTGTCCATGTCGAGATATGGGCAGTCAGACGAAATAAATGGACCAACCCTGCTTTTATAGTATAACCCACTTAATCCATAAATATCTTGTATGCTGAGGGTTTTTATGACGTAAGATCACGGGACATGGAGCGTCTGGTCTAGGCCCTCTGGCGGTGGGGCCTCCATGCAGGGGCTGAATACATTAGCGTTGGAATATCCTACGACTCCACGATATGAATCTATATACAATACTCGCTCCCCATGTCCACACCTCCTCTAGCAGCCCATCAAGGCCCCCACGTTCGTCCCACGACGGTTCGTGCGCAGACTTTGTCGCGATGAATTCCAATACATCTTTTACCGTCACCAGCCCTGTCAACGCACCATGGTCTTCGACCAAGATAACACGCGGCCTGTCGCCTGGTCAATTAATGATTGACTACCGAGACGTACAGACTTACCCCATCCGTTTGAACAGCTGCATGACGATCTCAAGTGGCAGCTGTGGAGAGACCGTCATTGGTGTCTGCATTAAGAATTTAGTAACCGATCGCAGACCAGGTGCCCAGAAAAAATTACTTGGTTTACCCATGGCCATAATCTCAGGCCATCCTCTAAGGATGTCGTTTCGAAGAAGCCGGTGGGCGCTTCTTCCTCGATTCCAAGGGAAACTCCATTTCCCAGGTTAGGTTCACTTTCGTGAGACGTAAATAGACACTGCGTTTCTGCTCCAACATTCTTCACCCTAAGGGCCCTGTCTGTGATTTCCTCAGCCTTGATGACCTAGGGTTTCGGTAACAATTTACCTAATGCGTATCGTAGTTCTGTTCGGCCAATGTAACCAACAAGGGTTCGTAGCCCGTCAGACGAAACGATTGGAAATCCCTTGACATCCGTGGAAGATAAAACGGCTTCTGAGGGAATCGTTTATACTTGGCCCAATCAAAGATAAGTAATGGGGTGCATACCAACATCCCTGACAGACATCCCGGATTCTGCCAATGTATGTAACTCGTTCCGCATGACAGCCGCCACTACACGGAGTTCAGTAACCGACAGATCTCGAGCATTGGAATTTTTACCTGAAACGTTATATGCATGGTCGCCTTTCTCCAAGAAGGGAAAGCCATTGAAGCGAATCATCTCGTCAGCTATGCCATTTGTGCCAAGGAAATCTCCGACAGCTTTCGTCACCAGGAGTACAATCTATGAATAGATGATGTAAGGGCATAGTACACGCGGAAAGAATATCCTCACCATGGTGGGTAGAATATACGTCAATGCCCCAGTTAGTTCAAACATGATGACCACGACGGTTACCGTTAGTCTCATCACCCCACTAAACGACATTCAGCAATTAACCGAACAATCACAATTTAGATTACCTTAATGCAGCGGCAGCGCCTAGGAATGCGTAGGTTCCTGGCGTGATGCATTGTACATCCGGAGTGCAGACGGTGAAAACGCCTGATTGGGGATATGCCCTATTGTCCCGAACTCAGAGGCATGGCCAGTGGGCCATGGAGAGGGATGCTGACCTGTACAAAGCCTTGACCATGATCCCGACCATCCTACCGAACGTAGCGCCGATAGCCATCGATGGAACGAAAATGCCAGCAGGGACTTTACACCCATATGAAACCACGACAAGGCCCATTCGGATGACCGTTGCCAAAATTAATGAATTGGCTATCCGCCATTGAGCGGGTGTTCTGATAGAAGTGGGTTCATCCTTGGTTGACTGGGGAAAGAATAGAATCAAACTCACTGGCAAAGATTGTCTACATTCCCCCCACCTTCGCACTCCCGGAAAAGCATCGCCATGCTCGACGTCATGTCTATGCGCAAGAAACGATTGAAATACCCAATCATCGCGGTCAAAGTGGCAAGAGTGACTGCTTCTGCCACCCCATGTTTAGCGAGATGCTTCCGTCGAAATGCGGCTACTTGAAGATTGAATTTGACGACGAAGGCACCATACAGACCCTGAGAATCGCAAGTTGACGATGTCTGTCCAACGATTCATAACATCACTCACCCCAAATATCCCTAAAATCACGAAAAACATGACTTCAAAGAAGTGCCAGTCTCGGTCATATGTGATCTGGAACAAGACCAGTTTGCCAGTGCGGAAAGGGTTCATCGCCTATGAATTCCAAATACTAAGTAAATTTATTTGTTGTGATAAATTTGATCGACAAACAGATAGTGTGAAGGTCGCCACAAGAGCACAGAAGAAACTCCTCCACATAGTTTTGATACTAAAAACATGGCTCATCTCCTGTGTAAGAAGTTGGTCACAAGTGATCATCTCCAGAAAAGATTCGAGCCGGACCTCTATTGAAAATAGGACCCCCCCAATAGGTGAACCAAATGCGACGGCGACTCCTGCTGCGCTGGCCGCCGTGACAATCTCCCGCATTTTGCCTGAAAAGTTTATAATTGTCCGATTATTTAAGTTGTCGCTCACCTTGGCTGCGAGAGAACTTCTTGAATAAGCCCGCCACTAAAGATCCAATGCAACATGCGACGTGAACCGATGGTCCCTCCTTCCCTACAGATAGCCCAGATGCAATGACTAAAGGCTGATATTGTTCAATCAAGGAGACGTATCCACACCAACTCCAGCAACTCACCAATGTTATACTTTTGATACAGAACGTAGCAAATCCCAAGTATCCGTTCATTACAAATCCCGCTATGATGCACTTGATCTCAGAGATACCAGAACCTGCGGCATATTTCGCCATGGATCGCACTAGATGCGCGGCAATAAAGGAGAAAGTGGTCTGCAGGAAAAGTCGCATTAGATTAAGTATACCCAAAGTATGGGCAACCTACAGCGAACAGCACGAAAATGAGCCACCGCGCCGGCGTAACATTGCTCCAGGGGCGCCATGAGTCGCAGCCGTCCACCTCTTCCCCTTCGATTTCCCAACAACAAAACTGCTGATTCAACCACCACCCGTCGGAGCAATATCCAAACTTCAGGTCTGACAACCATTCGCTCACAATGGAGATGATAGCTGCGTTGACCCCGATACAGACGCCTAGTGCCCCAGACACATTAAGGTTCGTAGTCCAAACTCAAAAGATTTAGATCACTCACCAACGAGGCTCACCACAAACCAACTCTGTCCAATGTCCATGACTTTTCGAGCTTCTGACCACAACCACGGTAATGTGAATCCCGTGCCATGGCCACGACTTGACGCGTACGTATTGGCCTTTCGTATTCGTCTATTTCTTTCTAGGAGAGAGTCCTGGATCCAATCTAAAAAGTAGTGTTTAGTTCAATATTCATATGGCAATAATGAAACCGAGCCAAGTTTTGTACCTATCGTTGAAAAATCCTCATACCGACTTAAAAATTAGCCATCAGGTTAAGTCTAAGAACCAAGAAATCTTGAGAGCGCACCGAATCTGTTCAAGTTCGTCGTCGTCTAACCCTTCAGGATGCATAGGTTCATAACACTAACGTGTAGTATGCGCATTCTAGAATTGGTGCCTTGCAACGTGGGAAAAACTGATCGGCTCATTATGATTCGTTCAAATGTATGTTTCAAGAAGCAAGAAAAGTCGGATAGCAAAACAACTACATCCAGCAGCACATGTACGATATGGGGGGTATATAATTCCGCGCCCGTCCCAAGATATGTTATAAGTACTCCACCATAGATTGTACATCCATCAGTAAGGGCCTGGAGACCCATGGGCGGCAAGCCGGTTTTCCAAGTTACTGGTTGTGAAATCAGGAAGTTGGGCCCCGCTCGAACGTTCGAAAACACGCACCGGAGAGTTTCTTCCTTCGCCATTAACTGTTGCCTCTTTTCATTCATTTCCCGTTGTAACTTGTGTTCTACTTCACGCAGCTACAGCAGATGACAATGTTAAAGTTGCTACTTAGGCACACGGGGATAAGTCATACCTTCTCTTCATCCCGACGAAGCTGGTCCTCTTTCAAACGCACGCTTTGGTTGACGAGGTCTCCGGGGAGGACCTGAGAATGGCTGATTTTTTCTCTCGTGAGCAGATATCTGCCGCGTAAAAGATAAATTCATACCGATTGTCTGAAACTGTCCTGGACAATTTTTCAGTGCGGTAAGTTTCATACAGCACATCTTCCGTCAACGATTTCAAGTCGCTCAGATGCGAGCTATATGTCCGTCAATTACTACTGTTGATGGTCAGTTGGATTAAAAGACAAATACCCGAGAATAGCACCCCGAAGCCGCATGAAGTCGGAGTGCTGTGGGTTGTCAACTTCTGCGATACCCCAAGGGTAAACTCTAGCGCGAATTCGCTCTCCTTCTATCTCGGCTTCTTCTTCTGAGCCGATTACAGCAAAAGGTAAAAGTGACTAAAGAAGGTCAGGAGTTGGTATTGTAGTATCGAGAATGGAGCTCACTCGCAGCTCCATATTATCCTGGATGGTCTCCTCGTCGTCCTCTTCCACATCATAGGGGAAGTTATAAATGGGTATATCATAGTATTCAATGTCTTCCATTACCTACCAATGGTCGGAGGTTAGGGGCTTCCCGTGATATGAAAATAAGAAACGATACGCACCCTCTTTTTAAAAGCCCAGAGTTCTCTCGGCGTCAACGAATCCGCCCGCCCAATGACTGGGATAACATTTACTCGAGGTGAAAGCCGCCTCATAAGCTCAATGTCCATTTCCCTCAAACTATGCATAATTAGCTCCTTTTGTTATGGTATCACGACTTGAAGCTTACGCATGGCCAGTGGGAGGAATAAAATACAAAAGGGCGTGGACTCTACTATCACGGAACCGAGGGTTACGTTTGATGCGTGATTGCTCAGCCAAAATATCATCATATTGTCGTTCAAGATAAGTTACGATCTCCTGGAACCTAGCAAGATCATTGTTAGAATTATTGCAGGAAACACAAATAAGGGGACGTACGTGTGTTCATTGTCGATATTATTCCCAAAGCCAGGGGTGTCGACTATGGTCAGAGAGATACGAATACCATCCTCCTCAAGATCTACAAAATAACGCATGAATTTTCCATATATACTAGAAAGAGCCGTCTTAAGCCTATCTGAATACTTACCAACATTCATAGGTTTAATGCTGATCCCTTCTTCGACGTTTGCCGTCTCAGGGCTGTCAATAATTTTATGAGCCAGAACCTCCGACTCGCATAAGGTGTTCACAAAGGTTGTGCGGCCCGTTCCAGAAGCGCCTATGCGCCCAGCCGTTCATGTTAGCTGCCGACTATATTAAAATTAAAAAAGACATACCAACAACCATAACTGTGAACTGAATCCCCTTGACTTTTCCCCCTCGTCTTCGCCCTACGATAGGCATAATTACAGAGGCACTGGTACAAGAGTTGGAGATTGGTGAATAGAGGACTCAAATTTTGAGTACAATGCGCCGAATTGCGATGGTGATATGCGGGTTGGACCCTGGTCGTTATCAGTCCCTGAAGCACCTTCGAATTCTAATATCACCAAATACTGCCATTACTAAAGTTACGATTCATTACAGGTTGCAACTTACTTATACTTACGCTTATCCGCAGTCAGCACGACGAACCAGGATAGTGCCCAACCACAATGGCAAATATATGCCTTCGATTACGCTGCTACGCCAAGCATTGATTCACCCCAACGTAAGATGCAATCTATTCTAAACATTCAATCAATCAACGCCGAGGTCAAGTTCCTTGCACCACTGAGTTCTGCCCTACCTATCTCGCTTTCACTCTAACTTATGTGGGCTTGAGTTAATGTGTGGAAGTTGGTCTATCCCCTTTGTGTGATGATGGTCTGTTTTCAGTTACAAACGTAGTGAAGGAATAGGATTTTGACCGGCACAGCTGGGTTATACAACAAGGTTCTCCCCCCAATCCAACCAACCCCTTGTTGTTCAGCTTAAAAGCTCAATCACATGAAATACAACGTATGCCGGTCGATTCCCAACTCTCGATCACCGGAATTTTCACGGGTCTGTTCATACTTCTGAGAACCATCAATAAGTTGATCCAATAATAAGTCAAGCACCCGGTCGCGTTGTTCCTGGCTTAAAGCTTTGTCGCATTGGTAATTGCAGTTATTTTATATGACTTTCGAGAAATTTTACTTCCTTCACTACGTATAAGTATATGAAGAACGCGTGTCGGAGTTCTTCGAGTCCGCATCTGTTCTGCAAACTGATCCTGATTCCATCAGCCCACATCAGCAATGACGGAAGGAAAGCTGCTGTGACAGTGGGATAGTAGGGTCGGGTGATTTAAATGAAGGCACAAAGTTCAACTTTTTATATTCTTCTCTCTGATCCAGATGACTACGATCCCCGACGACAAGCTTTTCGAGCATGCAAGCCGTCTGAAAGGCAAAGTTGTTGTCATAACAGGTCAGGATAGCTTGTCACGGTGTGCTGGAGCATTTAAACATACTCAACAACAACCAGGCGCCGCGAATGGCATAGGGAAGGAAGCTGCAAAGCGATTTGCTTCATACGGGTATGTACGCATCTTAACCCGGCTGGTCGACCACGATACCTGAACATTTTCAGTGCTCAAGTTGTCATTGGTGACTTGGACGTTGCTGGCGCACGGAAAACTGTCGATGAAATTGAAAATCTCGGCGGGTAACTATCATATCATCTTCAAAAGATGGTATCTGATCTATTCTCATAGTCAGGCAGTGTCACTGAAATGCAATGTGACAGTATGGGAGGACCAAGTTGCCATGTTTGAACTGGCTATGGAACGTTTCGGTTCGGTGGACGTTGTTGTGAGTTCCTTCATGAGTTTTCATTTCCTCCTACCTCAACCATGATAGGTGCCGAATGCTGGTGTAGCAGAAACTGGATCATTTGATATCGTGAAATTCAAAGAGGGAAAACCAATCGAGCCGAACACAACAACGATCCAAGTAAACCTAATAGGTGTCCTCTACAGTAAATTCGGCGTTTCCATCGTGTATAACTCTCGGAGCTGACATGATTCTGAATCATAGCGGCTCATTTAGCATTACACTACCTGGTTCACAATCGCGTGCCCGATTCACTGAAGTCCCTCGTCCTTCTTGGATCAATGGGTACATCACTCATCACTCTCATCTATCTGTGGCTAACGTAGCTTCTGTAGCATCATGGGCAGGCATCCCTGGAGGCTCCTTATATGCTGCATCAAAACATGCGGTACTCGGATTGATGAGGTCTCTTTACCCTAGCTTCATGTTGAAAAACATAAGAATAGCCTCTATTCACCCATTCTTCGCTGGTCAGTTAATTAGACCATGACTTGCAAGTGCTCGACTAAAAGCAAGGGTCCTATTTCTGTAGATACAGCCATTGTGCCCATTCCCGTCAAACTCTTCCTCGCCGGAATTCCTCTTACAAGCGTCCCACGCATTGCGGGTGCGATTATCTACGCAGCGACAGACCCCGATCCCCAAACGAGCGGTTCGGCGTGGCTCTTGACGGATGATGGGCCGGTGTTCATGGTTCCAAAAGAAGAATTCAAGATGGGAGTCTACAAGATGATAGACGAACGAGCCAATGCATTTATCAAGTAGGTGGTCAAATCGTCTTTGTTGTATAGTTCTTTGACCCATCTCCTTGAATTGATAATAGAGGCGCAACAGGTGTAGTATATTATCTACGACTAGCCCGTGATTTCGGGCGCATCCTTGGGAAACCATTGTTGATCGCGGGACTTGGAGCTGGTGCCGCGAAGTTGACCTGGGACAATCGAGAGCTTCTCTTGCAATATATAAAGTCTCTTGTATAGTGCAAGCAACCGATATTATAGTCATGGTACGTATGTTCTTATGCTTGACTTGGGTTGTTGTAGACAGTTGTGTGGCTTTCTGTTGTTATTGAGGATTTGCACCTTATACCTGTCATTTCGTTTATCTACTTCCCTCTTGTGCCTCCCTTATTTATTTTCCGTGAGGGAATATTTTCCTAATAAGATATTGAACGCACCTCCTACTGTTCTGGACTCGAATAAACAACCAGTCTACTGCAGCTCGTACGCCCGTCCTTCATTGATCGTATAAGGTCACAGAGTAGACGGGAGAAACACGGTAAAGCTCACCCTTCAAGGGCAGATACTCCCATCACATCTAAACTTGCAATCCTTTCTCTCTTGGCTGACGTCTCGCTCTCAGCTTCGCCGTATCGCACATCTCTCCTGGAACTCTCCAGTTTTCGTTGATGCCAGTCCTCATAATCGTGTCGTATCTCTTCCACGGAAAGACTTGAGGGTGAATCTTGCTTGTTTGCAAGTAGCAACAGAGGCACTCCGAGGATTTGTGGAGCGGAGAGAACGGACTCTGGTCAACGTGAGTATAAACATTACGATGGGACGGTCAGGGTAGGAAGCGCACCAAAGACCTCCCAGCCTTCGCTCAATCGCTCTCTGTCTTCTGCATCGATAACATACACCACAGCATGGCAATCGTCGTAATATTTGGGCCAAATATTCCGGATACCACGCTGCCCACCCAAATCCCAGAACTGGAGAATCGTAGAAGGCAGTGTGATCTTCCCCACTAGTCTAGGTCAGTTATTCGGGTGCTTCAATTGTCAATGACATTCGTACTGTTCTGGCCGACTGTAGGGCCTATCTTATCGGGTGAGAGCCCAGGGGTATCGTTGTATAGTGTCTTTATTCTCTCCAAAAGTGTCTTCCAACGTACTCGTTAGCCCAACTAAGATAAAAATGGGCATTAACGTGACTCATACTGTCTTTCCAGCTCCATCTAGTCCAATTATGATAACTGAGAATTCTTCCTTTCTACCAAGCTGTTTTGAGTTCACATTCATGCCGAAGCCCGCAGATTCATTCACCTTGTCAAATGTTCATGTAACCCTTTCAGTAGATGGTACATGGAAGTCGAAGACTAGACCGGTTAGCCACAAGCCAAACAAATACCAACAGACCTCTCCAACATGTTGGGCCGTGACAAGCATAACTGCTCTAGATCGATATGGGATACTATACATCCTACTACTCTTATGGCTTGCCTACCTTTCTTATCATAGTAATTGCTCTTTATCTTCTCTTTACTGGTATGCCTTTTCCTTGCTCAGGAAACCTCCCTCTAATAGTTGGTCACAGGTTCCGGAGAGGCCTTCAATGTCGGACGGTTTCTTGAGGAGTCTAGCCCATATGCATGGGCTTCCACAGGTATAGGGTTGTGCATAGGGCTGAGTGTATTAGGGGCTGGATGGTTCGTTGCATGTTCGGTTTATTCGTTGAATGAAGCTAAAGGCAGCACCTAGGGGGATATTCGTGACCGGAGCTTCGATTCTAGGAGGAGGCGTCAGAGCACCTCGTATCACCACCAAAAATCTGATTAGGTGCGTTCGTTATCAGGTGAGAACTTCAAACATAAATAAAGCTAATACTCGCTTGTCAGCATCATTTTTTGTGAAGTCGTCGCCATCTATGGAGTCGTATGTTCCCCATCCTTAGCACGCCTTCTTATAATCTATTTATTTGCTCGTTTCATCAGATTATTGGAATTGTGTACTCCTCGAAGCTTGCATCGGTCCCAGATCATCTTCTTTACACCCGCGAAAACTACTATACTGGTACGTCCACCCTGATCTACATGCTCACGTCAACTCACATCATTTTGTCACGCAGGGTTCGCTCTCTTCTGGGGAGGTTTAACCGTTGGTGCATGTAACCTGTTATGTGGCGTCTGTGTTGGCGTTACTGGGTCAACGGCAGCACTAGCTGATGCTGCGGACCCAAACCTGTTCGTCAAGATCCTTGTCGTGGAAGTTTTTGGCAGTATCTTGGGATTGTTTGGACTCATTGGTACGCGTCCGTCGCCGTTTCCAATTTCGACTTGTCCTCATAAATGGGATTTCCCTCAGTTGGCCTCCTCATGGTCGGTGTGGCACGCGACTTTGCTCCCGCCACGTCCGATGTGGCCTCAGCCGCAGCCCAAGCGATAGTCTCTCCATTCGTACACTAATTATAGGTCACCTTGTAATAAGCTGTTCCCCCTATACCCCGTTCCTTACAACCAACCAAGTAAGGCAATATAGAACCAGGTGAAACCTACCCTCCACAAACTTTTGCAAATCATGAACGCCAACACAAGTGGGTAAATCTGATCCCCCCACATAAATTATACATACAGGTACATAAGTAGGTATTCTTCCAGTCCGCAGCCAAAAAAATATGAATAGAAAGCAAAAAAATTATCAGATGAATCACTTCTTTGTCTCTTCAAAGGGATTCTCAGCATACTCAAGCCCATCCGAGTCATCTGAATTTCTCCTTTGTGGCTGATGCTGATTCTGGCTGGAATTCGGTGGAGGTGACTGAGTCCTCAACAAAGAGACTGGCTTTTTAGGAAGAAGTCCGAATTTACCTAGCAATTTAAGTAAGCACCCACTGGGCTTGCGAGGATGCAAGAAGGATTACTCACCACCATCAATGGGCGTGCCCTGGCTGACGCCGGACCCAGCCTGTGAACGGGGAATACCACCTGCGAGAGGTGATGTACTACTTGCGTTCGGTACACTAGGTGTAGGTTCTGGCATTATTGCTGGTGGAGAGCTAGTGCGATTGACTAAAACAAGGACGATTAAAACCCAAAGGTATGCCGTAGTGTTTACAGGTCGTGAACTTACCAGCAGGGGGATCAGCAGATACATCGTATCCTTGGACAGCCGGCGGTGCTGGGGAAAGGGTAATTGGGGGTGAAGGCGATGCACTCAGCCTGGGAGGCGCTGAGTACGCATTTGGATCATAGTAGGCTGGTTGTTGTTGTGGCGTTTGATACGATTCTTGCCTTGCGGGGTGTCGTGCGTATTGTGGTTGAGGAGCGTGTTGGTTGGATTCGTATGCACCCGAACCCTCCCATGTAGGCTGAGTACCAGGATTAGACCCTTGTCCCGGCCTGTCCATAGAAGGGGCGTCAATACTGTCCTGTGAAGCAAAGGGGAAAGCTTTACCTTGGTTGATCAAATTCTTGGATCTTTGCTTTCACTTTTGAGAAGATAGTCCCAAAAGTCTTTTTCCCGGCTGGAAGGTCGGCCGTTGAGCAACCCCCCCTTGATATTTGATGACACAAGACCTCTCACTTTCAGCGATCTTATTAAATTGCTGCTGGAATTCTGCCATGGTGTCTCCACCTTGAGCACCCGGATTCTGTTGCTGTTGGTCGGCCCGCGGGCGCGGAGGCAGATATTGTGGTCGTTGTTGCGCCTCTTGTTGAGCTTGCCATGCCACCTGTTGCTGCTCTTGCTCCTCAAGCATCAAACGCCGTGCAAGTCGTTCATCGAGGTCGGTTTGTGTCTATCACACGAGCATTATTTCTCTGATCAGAAGGCTGTACACGCCTGCATATAAAGAGGCTTACAAGTGGGACCTCAGCAGGTGGTGCTTCACTTCTGTAATCAGGATCACTCATTCCAAGAAGTGCGTCGATTGCGCGGTCCTGGTCACCTCCTACAGATTCGAGAACAGATTGTCTGTTTTATATAAGATAAGTTTCAGGTGAGCCCTAGAATTATCCGGCACACGCACAGGATGAGGTCGTCGTAATCGGGAAACATGGCCCTCAAGGCGACCACCCGTGGATCTGCAGGCGCATCACGACGCGTCTGTGCATTAGCGAAAGCGTTAGAGCCTGTATTTACAGCTGGGGTAGCTAAAGAAGGCGTTGAAGGTTGTGTGGTTTGTGCCGCAGCAGCTACCGGCATTGTAATCGGGACGGAATAATCGAACGGATCGCTCTCTGGGTGACCTGCTGGATTGGCAGTGGTATTTGGAGGCTGCATGGTGGGTGGCGAAGAATCTTCGTGAGTTGGGGTGGGATTGGTGAAATTGGTATCGGACATGGTTGTGGTGGTTATGTAGCAACACTGTAAGATGAACTTTCTGTTGGCTGCGACCGGCTGATAAAGCACAACATTCATCAATGCACTGGCCTTTCGTAGTCAGATCATTATTAATGGGGAAAGGTGCAATCCTCGATGCTATTGTATTACTCTTTGGGAGAGGCTTCAAAGTTAAAAGTTCAAAGTTGTAATGGCAATATGTAAGGATCTGACTAGATGATTGAAGGTCATGGTATGTGTATGACCAACAATATTGATCTAGAAGTACTCTGCCGTATATCCAATAAGTAGATAAACGCCGTGGTTTCTACATATCAGCAGAAATGGATCGGCATCTCTGATTCATTGAAGGCTTGGAATCTGGGCCCACGGACATCGTTGTTATCTCGGCCCGTGAGATGACAAGTAGAACCTCGATGACTGGATAGGAGCACCACATCTATACTTCCTCCGCAATGTTCCCATATGGGACGGGGGATCTTTGGAGGTAACGGCGACGGCTCCTTTTGCCTATTTGGACCCAATATCGAGTATTTTTGAATCGATAAGACATCTTAACGATTCACTGGATTCGCCGCCGGCGATCATCAACTCTATCAATTTTCATTTCACATTTCGTAGAAGCACACGAGACGTAGAGGATGGAGGGTGAGGCTACAAATACACTTGATACAATGTACTGTGCAGCGGTGGGGAGCGGTTGTGTGTACAGGTCGGTTTAAGTAAGTACTTACGAGGGAACATACAAATAAGTAAAGAGGAAAACCCAAGAATAAGGGGACATCCTATCAAGCATTCTCTAGATCGTCCCGTGTCCTCTTCGTACCAGTCGGCACAGGTCCTTGAGCAGCCCCAGTAACACCAACGACCAATCCCTTTAACCACCCGTTCTCTCTTCTGAGCCCTTCGCATTCCCTCTCAAGTTCATTGACTCTCCCTTCAAGTTCCTTTGCCTTTCCCTCTAGTGCTGCTTCCCTCTCCTTCTTCTTTAGTCGGAAACGAGCACTCGCAGCTGTGTTCCGTCTTCGTTTGTCCTCTGCGGCAGAGACTGGAGTGCCGTTTGGATTTGGCGTCTCTTCCCGATATACCTCCGGGGAGCTTACGTTAGAGACAGAGGATTTTCGGGAACGTGCACGTTTGTTGGGAGGATATGACTCATCGGTGGGGCTATTACGGAATGTCTGATTATCGCCCGCTGGTGGTGGAGGCAGTGGTGGGGCGGTGAAAGGTAAGCCGTGAGTAGAGTGGAGTGCGATTAGCTGAGCGAGAGAAGGTGCGATGGTCGTCGGTTGGGTGGGACTCTGGACAGGAGGTGCAGAGAAGGGGTCGATCCCAAAACCGGCAAGGAAGGAGTTGAGATCGAAGGCTTGGGTGGGCTGGGGGACTACCCCCTGCGAGTTTACATTGCTTCCTAGGTTCGTGCCAGTAACCACGTTGGTGTGACCGTCGTGGATAGCAGCCTCTCCTGTGCCGGACCCATTCGACCGCCCCTCGTCCTCCTCCTCATCATTTGCAGACTTTCTCCCATACTTGTCTTCGTCGTTTTTATTGTTTAGGGGACCTTCGTCCGAGTCAAATGCAAGGTTAGTCCATAGGTCTAACTGAGCTGAGAGGTCAGGGTAAGATTGTCCTGAGAGTAGGTCGTGCGAATCCGAGTGTGCTTGGGCAGGATGCACAATATTAAGGCCTTGTAGGTTGGGAGCCATGCCCTCGACGGACAGGTCAAGAAGCTGTCTTGATGTAAGCGGTGCTGGTGGTGGGTTGAAAGAAAGATAAATCGGTAAGCTTGCGGGTCTATGATTAAGGGTTGGAAATGCTCGGACCCCCTCGGTCCGATCCTAATCTTTTTCCAAAATCAAATTCCAGACTGACTAAGATTTCTTCGTTTTTCTCGGCGAAATTTATCAAATTACCCGGTATCGCATGCAAATACGGTGTACGGAAAAAACCTTACAGCGCCAGGTGCATTCCGCCTTATATCTACAGAGGGGACGTGGCAACATTCCATGATATTTCTGTTTTCCCTGGAGATAAGAATAGTCACCTGAACAATTGCGCAATGTGCCGCGTGACTAAGGACCATGTTGTGAGGCCCGATTCAGCCAGGGCGCGGTATTGTTGCGCTGCACCTTCATCATTTTGTCGCTATTACTTATGGCGAAATTGGACGTCCTCGGGTCGCTTGGCAGGGTAGTCGCCCCCTTCAACTTTGCATATTGGTTTTCCTAGTACATAATCACTGTACTTGCGTAAGAGGCCATGCGGATCGGGGGCTTAGTGAGATGGATGTCCCACCATCGCATAGATAAGCAGCCCATAAGTCAGCAAGAAGAGCAGTCGCTTTTGATATTGTATGGCGACCCAACGCGTCAGCACGGAGCCGGTTGAACACACCAATGATCCCACGGCTCAGGACAATCAGAGTAAAAATATACAACCGGGGTGGAGCAATGACCGATCGAGAGGTCAACTAAACCCCACCGACCGCTAGTCTTCTCAGTCGCGAAGGCCAGAGGTCATCATCTGCTTCTGGCTAAATCTACGTAGATTAACGCTCGCATGTGAGCGTTTCCCCACTTCGAGCCCGAAGAAAGGATGGACGCTGAACGTCTAGTCAGCATTGGAGGAGAACGATGACGCTACCGGGATTTACTCACTGGGATCATACTCGCTGGGATCAAGGCAGGGATCCGCAATGGAGCAGAGGGCCCACGATGACGGGTTTCAATGGACCAACGCCCGGGAACTTGGTCTTGGTATAGGTGTTTCCATTCACAGGTCACCCCAGAGGTCACTGGACTGGAATTATGCCACCTGTCGGGGCTGTGCCTTTGTGTACAGAGGACTAAACGTATGAATTTGGCTTCGAGAAACAAGGGATCAGATCAGCATCCTAGAAGACTAGCGTCATGATCAACAAGGGTTAAATCCATTTACACAAATAAATCTGCTTCGGCTTGTCGAGGGTGTGGTGGGACAACGTTTTGAATAGCTAGATAGGCCAACGTTTCGACTCTGTCACTTTCGGGCTTCTGCTTAAATGAATGGGCGTAATTCGGCTAGTGAAAACACCCATGGGGTTGGCGATACATAGGGTGTAGGCTGATACACCATGAAACCTGACCAATGCCCCCATGAATGGTCCTTCTCAGGAACGAAGTTGGTGACGGTTGACATCCCAATCACGGTCTGTCGAATGAATTAAAAATACTGCAAGGCTCATACAAGGGTAAGCGCTTCTTGGGTCTGGGCAAAAAAAACAAAATTCCTGTCCAAGTGCTTTAAGGTTCATGATGCTGCACCCGATCTGACAGAATGTATGAAAAGATAACTCCGACCTTCAGCTTTCAAGTTCCGTCGATAGATAATTAAATGAACAGATCGGTCCTTGATTCCACTCTTGAACCCTGTTGGGTGTATAAGCAACGCCAACTTGATTCGCGTGATGGTGACTCACCAAGGTTCCTCGAGAGATATTCAGTTGTCACGTCAGAGTAATAAGAACGACCCACCACCTCTCCGTTCAAGACTATTCAGTTTGAGGCAAGGCGAGATGAATTCAGGTCCCAGATTTCAACCATTAGGGGATGGAAGATTATGACAGATACAATGATAATCTGGTGTTGAAATATTTCAGGGATTTGAACATATTTGAAAGAAAACACCTGGTTTTATAGGGTGCTGGGGTCGTGAGCTTGCATGTCGCAATGGTGTCGACGAACTACGATGTGCCCATCATGATGAATGTGGGCGTGATTTGTAAGCGAGGGACAATGTCGATCACTTGACCTTAGAATATACAGCTTTGCGCCGACCATCATGAACCCCACTAAAGAGGTTACAGTTCCTTTCTTCAAAAAGGGTAAACCTAGACCTTCCACTAGCAGAAAACGCTCCCCATCTCCGAAAGTGGGACAAGCTGTACCGCCAACACCAGGTTCTTCCAAATCTGAAGTTGTTCTTCCCACTCGAAAGACAGCCGGCAATCTATTGAGCGCGGGAACGAAACGAACAGTAACTCAAAGAGACGAATACAATGATGATGAAGCGCCTGAAAAGGATGGTCCTGACGTGAAATGGACAGCATCAGGATCTCATGTCAATGCGGCCTTAGACATTCTAGCCGGTGACGAGGCGGAAGAGTTGTTGGCTAAACGACAGAAGAAAGCTACTGGTGACGAAGACGATGATGTTCCTGATGATGGGCAGTACAGAGGTCAAAGTGCATACCGGAGTCACCTGAAGAAAAGCACAGAAGTACCGAAGGCAATGAGAGTGGGGCCACAGAGGAGTACAAGCACAATTCGGACAGTTACAATAGTCGACTACCAACCAGATGTTTGTAAAGATTATAAAGGTAATTTGAACAACAACCATCCTGTGGGCGCGAGTTAACGTAATAATATAGAAACCGGATACTGTGGGTTTGGGGACACTTGTAAATTTCTTCACGACCGTGGCACGTGTACGTGATTTCAATTCTTCTCAATTAGCTCCTCCTCTGATATCTTGCGTATAGATCTTGCAGGCTGGCAGCTCGACAAACTGGCTGAAACTGCGCAGAAACAAGTCGGGGACGAAACGGACTCGGACTCGGACGATGAGGATATCCCTTTTGCTTGTCTCATATGTCGCAAACACTACACGGATCCAATTGTCACACGATGTGGACACTATTTCTGCTCTTCATGTGCTATCAAGCGGTTCGCCAAGACGCCTAAGTGTGTGGCATGTGGGGCGCCTACTGGGGGTATCTTCAATAGGGCGGATAAAATTATTGAGAAAGTTAATAAAAAGAGGAAGGACAAGGAAGAGAGAGAGGAGGTGCAACATGAGGCAGGGCCCGATGTCGAGATCGAAGGGCTCGGTACGCACAGTGGCTCTGATGAATCTGATCTGTGATTCCGTACTTACCGCGGTTTTGGGTAAATTGAACACTTGTTTAAAGTTTCATGTTGGGCTAACCCATGCATCAGTTGCGGCAGGAAGTTCTAAAATGCCCTAATTAACATTCAAGGTACAGTCTAACAAACTCCCTGAAAGCCGTGAGGTAACGGTAGTGTGTTTCTTCGGTTCTCTTGAACCAAGAAGCAAGACGCGACACTTGGGCTTCAAACTTAAAAACTAACGGTCGGTCAGTTTAATTTTTCCCAGCTTATCTCTATAAAGTGAAGGTACTATACTCAATACATAAATAAGTCGGAAGTTGTAAATGACCGTACCTGAATATCGTCATTAAGATGAGAGAGCTAACTGTCCCAGGTTTGAACTAGGGACTAAATCCAGGTTCATCAACATATTGAAGGGGAGTCTGATCTCGAGTATGCCCTCCGGGCTTCACCAATCCTCCGAATTTTCAGATCGTTTCCGTTAATTAAGATATATTTTAGCTTAAAGTCTCGGGCTCTACATTGCGAATCATGGGACCGGCCAGAGGAAACACCGGCCAAGGAAAATGATTTGACTTTCCCGTCGTCAAAACCTAACGGTGGACAGAATTCGGGTCCAATTCAAGAAATTGCATATCTGATGTCACCTGCACAATGAAGCACATTGAAGCGAACCATGAATTGGAAATTTTGCGACATCGAAACCAAAAATCGCGAGATGCCGTAAGGCAATTATAGGTACTCGTTCTCTGTTATTCGGGCATCATTTACTCGCGACATATTAACTCCGATATATGATACCTCGATGTCACCTTGAATGCAGACGCCAGGTGAAAGAACCCAAGATATCCGAGCCTAACTCACAGGGGTGATTATATTAGTGTCCGGTGTACATTAGGAAGGTAATACTACGACTTTTAGGAATGTCAACAGAAAGTCTGTACGATGTTGACGGCCACGGGAAAAAAAAAAGCATAGGGAAGATCCTACGCAGGCATTTCGTCACACCCATTGTCGAGATGCCGTTTTAAAGAATCGGCTCTGTGGAGTGACATTGACACTTGGAAGAGAAAAGGAAAGAGCGGAGCATACCTGCTAAACTCTTTCTCACAATACCGACAACGGTGGATCACAGGCGACGTGAGATGCTGTGTCTCGTGGTGCCGCTTCCGGTCGTGCGATCTTGAAAAAGTTTTTCCGCATCTCTCGCAAGGAAAACGCTCCCCAGATGGGGATGAGGCTGACGTTGGCGAGGCCCCTGTTGGTGCAGTCTGAGGACGGCTACCCGTTGATATTCGCGCGGGACGCTGTGATGATGGAACAATTGTATGCGGCGCGGGATACCTGGAAGGGGAATACGGTGTGGCTGCGGACATTGTAGGCGATTGCGGTGGTACGGATATTTGACGAGGAGGATAATTATTATTATAGGAGTGTGCCATCTCTGACGGCGTTGGGATGAATTGAGCATCCGGGGAATGGCTATGGGAGCCGGATTGACGTGGGCGATATTGAGACGGATGATACGGCGTCTGTTGGGCAGGATAAGGTGATTGACTCGCGTGTGATGACGACGCACTACCGCCTGGAGACTGATAATACCGTTGGTCTCCGCTTGATGTGTACCGATGGGCCGGCGGCGACATGGGGGTCATACTGCGATAGTACGGGCTGGGCTGGGAACCTACTAGACTCAGTTTCAGATACGAGAGGCATGCGGCATCCAAATCGACCTACGCACCATCATTGGCTTGCCCAGGATTCTGGGCGTAATACTGTCCAGAGCCTGGGTGTTGACTATAGCTCCGGTGGTATGTTGCCGAGGATTCGGGGAACTGGGTTCCGTCTGGAGCTGGGGTGCCCCCTCCGGAATAACTGGAAGGAGATTCGTCATAGGAATAAGTACGAGAGTGATGCATTGTGATAGCGAAGATATGTCAACTGAATCTTGTGGCGGAGGCGTAGCTCGATTGGAGAGAGCGGGGGACGATAAGTGAGGGACGAGTGCCGTCCTTTAATAGTCCGGAGCCGCCCAAGTGTCATTATTCCGACTTGGAAAATGCACTATCGGAGAAGTCGATTAAGATTTACGAAACGCCAATTCTAAGATCTTTGGCTCCCGAAAGACGGAAGCTTCCGCTACAAGATGTACTCACGACTGCGCGTGACAATCCAATTACCTGGAACTTCAATTTGTGAGGGCATGTTTATAGCAAACGAGGCAAGACACGCCAGCGTACCTTCTTCCATGCGAGGACGTACATTAACTTTGAACCTTGGGGTGGGTAAGGATATCCTGTTCAAGATGCCGTATCGGGCGAGTGGTTTGCTCGCCTGGGGCCGTGTCGACCTTTGAAATCTGAGATAATTTGGGTAAGGCTTGGGTATAGGTCTCAGGCCGAATGACGAATCCAGGGATGGTGTGCCTTCGAGCTAGTTTCGGTCGCGGGTGTGTCAGAGTATTTAGATCGCCAGAAACGGTTAGGTTGCGATCCAAATCAAATACACAACAGCAAACGATCACTATGCTTATGTGGAGATGACAGGCCACGGCCATGCGTTCTGTATGGCTGGAATTCAAAAATAAAAACCCAGTAGCCAAAAAGCTGCTCATTATTACTCCCTACTTGAGGCATCCCCTCGAGGGACTCCAACACGTCACCCTTTGACAGCAGACCGGCCAAGCATCTCGGGGTTTGATCGCGACGAAGAAAAGTCTGCCATTCAACAAAGTAAGAACGTGGAAGTCCCTCGGCACTGTAAAGTATGGCCCGATAAAGGTCACTAACAGCTTTGTACATAAAAAAAGGCAGGGATCCTGAGGCCGATATATGAAAGAACGATGGTTAGGAAAGGCTGCCTGAGCTTCGACAGCAATGCCCAGCCTTGGATGTCCGTCAGTATCGCATCATCCATTCTGGGTGAGATATAGTAAGGGTTTGACGGGGTCGGTAGCTGGACGGATGAATGAAATTGTAAAATCGGCTTCCTGTGGGAAGCACATTCAGAATACACCAGAAGGATTGATTCCGAATACCCCCTGCGGAAAGATCGCGATGCCGGGCGAGAAGAATTCAGATCAAAAATGCCTAGATTTGGGGAGGTTACTACAGCTCCAACTGACACAAGTCGATACGTTGAATGACTAGGAAAATTCTTTTGGAGATTGAATTTAAGACTGGAGAAATAAAGCACCTTAAGATTGAAAAATTAACAGATAAAACTAAAGTGTTAGCTCGATAAAGTGTTGTAGAACTTGTTACATGGGGGTTTAGGTTGTAAGGGTGGTGACAAACAAGACCAAAGGAGCGATCACTATTCGAAATATCTGCAAATTCTTGAACATGGCGCCTTTCGACCTTGACGCTTGCATCCAGCAACTCCTGCGTAAACAACTACTACATGAAGCCCTCCTGCGAGAAATATGTGAAAAGACGAAGGAGGTGTTGATGAGAGAGTCAAATGTGGTCCATGTCAGTGCACCCGTCACGGTGGTTGGTGACATTCACGGGTGAGTCATGAATCGTCTTCACAATTACCATGATTCTTATCGGTAGCTAAAGCCAGTTCTACGACCTAATAGAGATATTTCGTATAGGTGGATACGCACCTCATACTAATTATCTCTTCCTCGGTTCGTCTCCTTGGTACCATTTTGTGACGCACCGAAATGACATCTATCAGGCGATTATGTAGACCGAGGACTATTCAGCGTCGAAACGATTTCCCTGTTGACCTGTCTAAAATTAAGGTACCCTGACCGAGTGCAGCTGATTAGGGGAAATCACGAGTCGAGAGCGGTCACTCAAGTCTGTCATGTGTTCCTCCACGGTCAATGGTTTCTATAACCCTCACGCAGACGTATGGATTCTACACCGAATGTGTCCGAAAATATGGCTCGTCCCATGTATGGACATATTTCACGGACATGTTTGACTTCTTAACACTCTCTGTGGTTATCGACGATCGAATATTCTGCGTTCATGGAGGTACGGATGTGCTACGTCCTGTCAAGGTTAAGATTAAATAAGCCTGTTAATTCCAGGTCTTTCACCCTCAATACATTCGATAGATCAAATTAAGGTAGTGGATCGTTTTAGAGGTATGGGGGCATTCTCTGATCTGTGGCACTGGCGTGAAATAAGCATCAATCGTAGAAATTCCTCATGAGGGTCCAATGGCAGACCTCGTGTGGTCAGACCCAGATCCAGAAAAAGAGGATTTTGCAATCTCCCCCCGGTCCGTTATCCAAACGTTATGAATTTCCAATTTATTTACACACTACGAGTAGCGGAGCGGGGTACACTTTTGGATCAGGCGTTGTCCACAAGTTTCTCGACCAGAATAAAATGTCACATATTCTTCGTGCACACCAACTTTGTATGGAGGGTTATGCTTCTCTTTTCGACAAGCACCTATCGACAGTGTGGTCAGCCCCTAATTACTGCTACCGATGCGGCAATTCGGCCAGCATCTTGGAGGTCGGCCCCGGGGGTTCGATGTATTTCAACGTATTCGAAGCTGCCCCAGAAAACGAGAGAGATGGACCAAGTCAGCAAGCCGCTCAGAATGCTGGAGGAAAGGTGAGGAGAATTTTCAAAATCTTTAGGAGGGTAATTTGTTGCTAAGTTCTCAACATAGCTACCGGAGTATTTTTTATAAACCCTGCTATGATTAGACTGGCCTTGTAAAAGAGCCCCATGATAATATCACTCCTACTACCCTCGGAAACGAGTGAGCCGATATCTAACTGTCTAGTCCTTTCTACATTATCGGAGGCGATTGACGCTATCAAGTGGTATTGCAATAAAGGCGAGTACACACTTTTAGCTGCTGAATGGATGCACAAGTTGGGTTGGCAGGTTATTTTGAGTTGAGCATCAAGGGTGAGAGGGCCTTCCAAGCTTGAGAGCGTCTCAGGATACGAGGGAGGGTTTTCCAGAGACCTGCTCTGATCACGATACCGCATGCAGTAGCAAGTAACAATACGGTGATGATATGCCTTCGCCATCGGATCCAGAGTAGAGTAGCCAGAGTCTGAACGAGGTCTCGCTTTCTGCGACGTCCATGTTGAAGCGAAGGTGAGCCGTGCGTCCAGAATGTAGGGTAACCAAAGAAGGGATTGAGAACGGAAGTTGGGGATAGTGAGGTAATTGAAGTGAACCTGAGGGTGGGTAAGGGTGGAACTAAGTCCGACCCATGACTTAACCCCTGTGAGACAGCTAGGACGGCACTGGGCGACGGGGTTTCCTGCGACCGGAGAGGGTCTTCGAGATGTGTCAAAAAAGATAAGCTTCCACCATAGTCTGTTGGGATTCGGTTATAATCGAGAATAAACTAGAAGGCTACTTTATATTACCTTTAGGTAATGCGAGAGGAGTGAAGTAATGGATTAGTTCGTCTTGTGATGGAAAGAATACTCTTGATAGAGATGATGCCGGCAGGATGCGCCTGAAGGTGTGCAGTCATCAGTAGCGAACTTTCTTAGACAATTACTCGGATTATAAGCACTTCATTATCTTCCATAATCCTGTATGCGTCCAAGAGTAATTGAGCATAAAAACTGTGCGAAATCGAGTAGTTCTATCAGCCGATTAATAGCTGTGGATCAGACGCTATTTACCTCCAGCTAACATTCCAGGAAAGCGCGGGACAATCTCCCGAAGAGTCCATGTGATAAGCTCCGTGTTCTAATGAAAATTATATCAGGCAGATTGTAAATGATGTTAGGTATAAGGCAAGCTGACAAAAGCCTTGAAGGAAAATCCGTCGAGATCAAGTAAAACTATGTATTGAAGGATAGGTGCCTTTGAATCGGGGGTCGAATCATTGAGAAACTTCAAATGGAGTCGAAGGTGCTCAAAAGCCTGAGCTACAAGTTGTTTGAAGTTGTCGGGTACTTGGCTGACCGGCAATATTCTGATGAGGATAATGGGCCTTCCGAATGGATCGTGTGCATTGCTAGGCAGACAATGCAGCATCGGATTTGGGGTTGGGGTGCACAGAGGCCACAGATTGCTCAAACGCCAAACTAATGTTTTTCGTATCGCTTCCATGGTGAATGATCTCGTGAAATTATTTCGCTGAAGGTTGGGTTTCAACATCTTGTAGCGAGGAACAAATAAATTTGATCATACTCTGAATATTCGGAAAAGAGACACTAGACAAGTTAACTATTAACAAGCCCGCGGCATGATCTGAATGTACGAACACGTATCTTCTAGCCATCCTTTTGCCCATTCCGTAGCTTCCGGTCCAAGTTCGAATTCATCAATGACAGAAGGTAGTATGTCGCGGATCAAAGTAGCTTGTAATGTTTGAATAGCCTCCAAATTGGTATGGTATTGCTCCAATAGCCCATCACAATTAACTTGCAATAGGAAACGAGCGTCCATGGCCCCTCAAATGAACGGAGAGCTAAGGTAGAGGGTGGCGTTACCTGTACGTGGTCATAACTAAAATTCGTGAAACGCGTTCACCGGGGGCCCAGAAACCTAAGTTCCCACGAACATATTGAGAATAGATATTCTTATTCACAACCTATACCCTCTAAAAATAGTATTCAAACTTCAGTACCCATGGACCATAGGGCAGTTCCTGGTTGGAGTTCCACCATAATATGACCAGTCTTACTGGAGTAAGGGGATTACGAGATGGTTAACTTTTTTCAAAATTTTCTTTTTCTCTAGAGGTAAAGTATAATATCCAATACACCACCGTGGATGCCGGGAGCTGCTCGATACCCCGGGTAATCTATCCTTCTTGATTACCGCATGGGACGCAGGCCGGAGCAATGAATCCTACAGCTAGCACCATTCAAGGGCAATAGATTCAGGGCTCTCTCGAATAACCATAGGAACCGTGGACAATGGGATGTTATCTGACTTGGTTCGGCTTGACAGATAATTACAAACCTTTGTGATTCGCCTACGCCTTGAAGTCGAAGTTTCCGATGTGGGAGAACGGGAGCACGTCAACCTGCGCTGGTGTCACAGAACATGTCATTATTGTCTTGGTGCTACTGCGTTCACATAAGACCGGGTCAAAAGAGGTTGACCGTAAGAAACGAAGATGCCCAAGGGTCGTGCTCTTTCGCGTCCCGCATATCGGCGTATGTAAGTAGAGGCACATGTTTAAGAGAGGAGATCGCGAAACTCGAAATCCTCCCCGCGGGCAATTTCAGGATCTATCGATACCTATTTACATAAGGCATTTTGATCTTGATAATTTTCCATATCTGCGTGCGCAAATTACTGCTACCGTCAACTTGGCAGTAATCTAACTCAACTTGAGGTTTTTATGTCTTCTCCGCACGACGAACAGCCATTCATACATTGGTTTCAAACGAACGGTGGTTTTATTGATGTGTCTTGCGTAGACATCAAACAATTTCCTGCCTCAGATGGCGGGAGGGGTGCTGTTGCGTTGAAGGATATCCCTGTGAGTTGGAACCTTCAGAATTTTCCTAGTGTATTCCAAGACAAGCTGGCTCCCTTTAGGAAGGGTTTTCTCTCTTTACGGTACCGCGCTCCTTGATATTATCAACGCGTACGTCTTCATTACCGCCTCAATTTGAAGTATCACAATGGAAAGCCATGAAGATGGACGACGGTTGGACCGGGCTTATCTTATGTATGATGTGGGAGGCTACGAGAGGGACCTCCTCAAAGTGGTTTGACTACATTGGTACGTCGGTTAGATCCAAATGGTTTGGGAATTACTTTTCAAGCTATCTCCCCCATTAGATACTCTTCCAACCCGATTCGATACTCCAATGTTTTGGGGCAAAGATGATTTGGCAGAGTTAGAGGGTACATCAGTGGTAGGTCTGTCTAATTTCTTAGGGTCCATATATCGCCCCACGTTCTGAATCGATTGATTCCCTATGCAGAAAAAATAGGTCGCGCGGATGCAGAGAAGCTTTACGAAGAGAGATTGTTGCCTGCTATTCAAGTACGACAGTCTATATCAGATCGGACTTCATTAACACGAAGGACTGGTCAATAGAGTCGACCGGATCTTTTCCCATCCAATATCATCGCCACTCATTACTCTTTGGAAGTATACCACATTATGGGCAGCCGGATTCTCTCCCGCAGTTTCAACGTAGAAAATTGGGATTCGGGAGAAGAGGAGGAAGGGAATACGGTTGCAAACACTAGCCAAGAGAGCGGAATGGATGTAGATGTGCCAGAAGCTTTGGACTCCACCGATGAATCTCACGGTGGCCGGACGGAACAGGAAGACGATGATGATGTTGACGACGATAGCGATTTTTCCGAAATTGCTATGGTTCCTATGGCTGATATGCTGAATGCGAGATATGGGTCGGAAAATGTACGTAGCCGCAACGGCTCTTTACTCCGCGTTCATTTGGGTATTAATTTCAAGGTGCTGGTTAAGGCTAAACTGTTTTATGAGGAACACGAGCTCAAAATGGTTTCGACCAAGCCAATCAAGGCAGGCGAACAAATTGTATTGAAAATAAATCCGCCCAATCTTTTTCAATATCTCACACCTACTATTGATAGTGGAATACGTATGGGGATCTTCCAAATTCTGAACTCCTCCGCCGATATGGGCACGTTGACCTATTACCTCTTTCACAAGACCTGGTGGGGAACCCAGGCGACGTAGTCGAAATCCGTGCTGACATCGTTGTGTCAGCCGTGGCGCGATGCTCCCCATCTGTTCCATCGGACTCTTATCAAGAACGGATTGATTGGTGGCTGGAAGAGGGAGGAGATGAGTAAGTGCAGAATAAAATCTATAGAATGAATGTATGCTTATCTCGATGTTTTGCCACAGTATCTTTTTCCTAGAATCTGATCTCGACCTACCGCAAGCCATGGTTTCCCTTGTCCGCTTATTGATTTTTGGGGATGAATGGGAGAAAGCCAGAAATAAAGGTAAACCCCCGAGGCCGAAGGTGGACAAGGAGGTATTAGATGTAGTTGTTGATGTCTTGACTACGCGCCTGAGAGCTTATCCTACGGCCCTGGAGGTTCGTCCACTTTTATCGCGAAAACCAATCTCGAGATAACAGAAATACATTGTTGCCCCATACATAGGAGGATGTACAGGCTTTGTGTGGCCCGATCTCGATGAACAAACGGCATTCAATCATTGTCCGGCTTGGAGAAAAGAGGCTGTTGAACAATGCATTAATCAAAACTAATCGTCTGCGCGCGACTGATGAGGGAAAGAAGAGGAAGGGGTCGAGCGGTGCCGAGACAACGTCTATGAAAAAAACAAAACGATGAAATTTATGATGTAGATGGTTAGATCTTTGCCGAACTTTGCAGATGCAAAACAGGATCCTCAGTGGGGTATAGCTTAGAAGTAACTGTACAATTGAACACTGAGAACTGAATGTCAGAGCACATGTGAGGTGTCCGGGGTCATTCCTGTGGAGTTTCAACTCACAGTTACAGCTTCTCATCTCTCGTCAATGTTATGGCAGTTGACGACCGCAGGCTGCCACCAATAATCAGCTACACCCAGGATTTTCTTGCGATCGATCCTTTCGCAGAGGCTGACGACGAGAACACACCAGCAACAGCCCCGGTGGCTCATCCCACAACACCCCATGTAGCGAGTGTCAGCACAATAGATAACGAAACTCTCGCTTTCGAATGGCATGGCCATTCTCAAACGAAAGCACGCACCACAGATACCATTGGGTCCAGACACCCATTACGGAGTGCAGGGTTGATGACGGCTCCAAGTGATGCGGGTATTACCCGGCCTCACTTATCGCGCATGGTTAATGTTGGAACATTGGTCGATACATCCTCGATCAAAGACAGCAGTACACTTGAAGTGCCTTCAGTAAGAATTGAAGAGAAGGAGGTCTTGGTACATGAGGTGAGTCGGAACCTATTCTTGGGTGAGCCACGTCCGAGGTTCCATTTACAGGTAGATGCTGACGACTCGCTGGCTGGAGTGTCTCTCAAGTACGGGATAAACATGGCAGATCTACGACGAGCTAATCATCTATGGGCTTCTGATTCCATACATATGCGTAAAGTGCTTTACATACCCATCGAGAAAGCATCTCGTGCACACCACCTACGAACAGACTACAAGCTTGTGTCTATATCCCCAGCGGAGGAAATTTCGGATCCCTTGGACTCATTCACTAAATCTGCGGCCCCAGAGGCTGAAGGAGGTCACCACTACTCAAACGAATCATTTGGAACGGGGTCAATACGCCGCATCCCCGCGTCTCACCTTTCCTTCTTTCCTCCTGCATCTATCAATAAACAACCTGTACCTGTACGCCCATCCCTTTCTACCCAGCAGAAAGATTCCACGTTTAGTAAACCATCCCACTCGCATACTCGTTACGCGTCATCCCCTTCCCATTCATTGACATCCATTCTCACCGCTCTTCCAATTGCTGCATCTACACGAGACACGATCATTGCTAGGTTATCATTTGAGAGTGTCAGCTCAAGCCACAACGGGAGACAAAGCGAAGGGGAACATCTCGAGCTGGACGACGTCAGCAACGTCGGATCAGATACAAGCTCAGCAGATGATTATGTTGACAATGAAACTCCCTTCTCCCGTGCTTTAACGACCCCTAAAGCAAGTCATTTGACACCCTACTTAACGAGGTCACCAGCAAAGTTAAACTCCTCATCTCCCACGCGTGCACATGCCCATGTGCGCAGTCTATCCTCTTCTCCCCAAGCATATATACCTCCCCATACACAGATACGGACAGTTCAAATGGAACCATCTCCTACCATGCAGCTTCCCCGTTCCGGCGTATCTCGATCAAAAGGAAAGGCAAAGCCGCGGGATAGTCTAGTGGATTTTGAACTAGAGGGGGCATCGAGCGGCTCTACGCGGAAGGCCTTCTAGCGTCCCCTGTCGAAGAGGTGTGCTCTTAGGTAAATACCCAGCGTACCACTCACAATGCGGGAAAATATCTTTCCACAGGCAACAGCATTTCACTATTTCCATGACGTTTGGTGGTGACTCAATGTCCATATACTGTCGAAAGTGCCTGCTTGAAATGAGAAGCATGCACAGCAGCATACGTACTATCACTCATCGTTATATTTGGTGCAAGTTGGCCGTCCTGGAAAGCTTATGGAGAATAGGAAAGCGTTAAGCACCGCCTCAGTATCCTATCTTGTAACGACGATATTGGCCTCGTTCGGGTTGGTGACCGTTTCCTCGGACTCGCCGCCCATTTATCCATGTTAATAGGCCATCGAACGCATGACATCTCCGACCGAAACTCCACTGTAGAAGGCCATCAGCGCCCATCCCCACAATGTTATTTTCTAGCGGCGCTCCTAATCGAGCATGTCGGAGCCATCAATTTCCGTACTCCCTTTCCCCCTTACGTTCGAAACTTGTTGCAGAATATAGATTGGCGAATTCCGGACTAGAACGGAGTATTGGACATTTGGCCGCTATATCTACTACTTCTTGTTATATTTGGGACAACCTAGGTCTCTGAAAAATTAGATCAGCGTGTTCGAAGGAGTCGGACCAGCATGGAAGTCATAATTACAATGAGGATTCATTGGGTTGATGGTACACCCAATGGAGTTCTCGGCCGAAAGACTATGTCTCCGAGTGACGCCCTCAATCTAGAGGGGAGACGACTACTAGACATCACTCCATCACTTCCATCCTTTCCGTAGTGCTTACCTTATCTCGGATGAGTCACACAAAGGTCAAATATATCCACGGATCCCAGTCATTCCTATCCATGAAGTGTGTGTAGTTGGCGTGGGCGAGGGCTCCCTATACCCTTATCAGAACAATGATCGAAGACACGACTACAGCTATTCAACATAGTCGGATAGTTCCTGTCCTGATTAGTGTTTACCAGCGCTCAAATTTCCGGTGACAACTAGGACCTTAGACGGTGGAGTAGACTCTGGACCCAACTAGAGCTTCTCCAAATATGTTATTCGGGATGGCTGATAATCGGTGGGTAGGGACAATCATGGCACGCAGAAGCTGTACTGATATTCTATACCATCCTAGGCTTTGAGATGATTCTTTGTGTTAAAATAGGGCACCCACAGACGGCACTCCAGACTCCAGCGCGCCTGATCAAAATTCCAACGGAGTTCATGGGAGTAGTGAACATAAAATCAAGTTCACCGATCAGTCAGATCCGGCCTGAGTACTGGATCTAACTCAAAGTTTGACGGATGTTTTCGTCTGCACTGATTCAGTATATCAGAGTCCGGGGCAGTGGCTCTCGCACCCTGCCGTTCTCAGTTGCCGAGGCCTAAAACATTGTATACATGGGTAGGTTCGCGGGTTTTCACCGAATATACATCAGTTGTTCAATCTGATAGAACAGGCATCAGTTGTACTCCAGTCCCCACGGATGATCCCCCGCTCCTGGAGTATCGCAGATATAATCGGCACAACGATAGCAGTGTTCCTCCCACCTGTAATTGGGCCTTTTCTATTCGCTACCAGAGATACTGTACCCACCCTCGGTCAATACAGAAAATCTTCAGGAATCAAGATGTGCCTGTGCAGGGCCCATCATTGTAGCGGCAGAGTCCCATTTAGCCCTACACACATTCACCTCATGTGTTTGTGTTCCTATTCCATTGGGGGGATTCCTGACTATAAGGTGGACAATTCTGACAAGAAGGCTGTGTAGAGCTGCAAATTAATTCAACAAGTGCCGACATGTCGTCGAGTCTCTATGACCGTTTAGTAGGTTGCGGTATCGAATTGTCAATACGGTGCCGACCGACAGGTAACAGCGCCACCAGTACCAAGATAAGTCACCGAAAAAGCTGCAGAATCATCCGATCCCGGTTTGCAAATATTCATCAGACTTAGAATGGAAACAGCCGCTATTGAGAGTCACTGGGCGCCTCGCCATCGACGATCTTACTTTTGATGAGCGGACACAACCCAAGGTTTGGGAAATGGACTCCAATGTGAGAATCTCGAGCGAATAACCCTCCTGGGTGTGTGATAGAGTGCTTGCATACTTACACTACTAGTCCAAGCCCGGAATGGTAACGGTTTCAAAAAAATTTATCAAATTGCTGAGGCCGACTAAACAGCCTCCATTCCAGCTGGAGCTAAAGACGTACCACACGGAAGAACATATCAACCTTTACCACCGATGTGCGTGTGTACGGCATCCATTGATGCAGCCAAACCCCAAGGCCTCAATCTTGGTTTGGATACGGACTTCTGTGTGCATATTTTAGTCGCAGGGGCTTCGGCTTATAGCGACATAGCCGGGGAGCTTCTCATACCCTTTTGGCTTGACTTTGTGATATTTTTACATGTCTCGATAGCCTCATGTGCCGTCCTGGTCGAGGTTTGGCGGAACTTCGGCGTTACGCCCGTTTGAAGCCAACGGTCAAAGATCTCTAACCCCGCTCTGACAAATGATCAATGACATGTGTAATATATGCTGTTACTTGTAAGTAGCCATATGAAGAACAGGACTCGTATGGGATGTTATTCCCCAGCCAGTCTTGACTCCCAGAAAAATCGATCAAACCATGAGCTCCAAGTTACGACAACAAGCCAGGTGGGATCTAAAACTTCGAGTGGCTTCCCTTCTCGTAGAAAGTTTCCATACGCTGCACAATAGAGTCCAGAGCTACCAACCACTTGTCCAATTCATCGTTCAGCTTCTCCTGAGATGCTGGGGCACCACCTTCTGGGTCTGCTGCGAGTTTTGCATAGAACTCTGCTCTGTATGGGCACGCTTTCATTGCCACCTTTGTCGGGTCAATCTTAACTCCATGCCTGATCAGATGCTCTTAGGGACTGACCGAAAAGATGCCCTTGACAACAAAATTATGGAATTTTTTTAAGGTTCCTTCATAAGATTTGGAGAAAGCAGCAGCGAGTTCTTCTCCTTTATTTGACTGCGCATTCTGAAGGGCCTTGCAAGTGAAGGATAAGCCTCGAAGCAACCACATGAGTCCTTCGGTAGCAGTTCGTTTCTTCTCGCCCTTCTCGTTCTCAACAAGCTGTTCGAGCGTGGCAGACTGAGACGGAGCTGCGTCATACCGTGCCCTGACTTTCTAAAGATGGGGTTCACAGAGACGGTGTCAACTTGTGCTACTCGGTCTGAAGAAGTTACAGGCGGCCGATCTTACCGCAATGTTCCCTTTTAGATCACTTTGGACAACTGAGAATGCAGCAGACCCGAGAAGATCTATAGATCTGGGATTACTTCTGAGAAAACAACCCATAGTGTCTTCAGAACATACCGAAGAGTCCCACAAGGCCTTGCGAAGCTTCCAGGAATGCAAGGGTATCGACGCCAGCATCGGTGATTGGGACATCCGCAAATGACTGACGGAATCCAGATTATCTGAGCTATCTGAAAGGCAAGGTGTGCTTACTTTGACTGTCTCGAGATAGGGTGCCATTTTGGTAGTTATGAGAGTAGGTGGCAAGAGATTGCAACGCACTAATCGTGATCAATCAATCAAGTATCTAATCTAATCTCTTTACAGAATATCTGAGTTCATAGTCACACTCATCAGCTACTACCAACAATGCCCCATGCCGATTCTTCGCTAGTTCCAGAAAGGTTTGTCGACGGGGCTCTTTTGTTTAAAATTAGCTGAAACCACATACTCCCATCCAGCATTCAGACCAAAACTGAATTTTGGGAGCATGTTCATAGTCAGCTCGGATTTTTATTTGATGAAAACCAGCGCAATTGGGTAGAACTTTGGCCATGGTCCATTTGATCTCCATCATGCCAGGATTAATGGGTCTAAACTGTGCAGGTTACAAATCTGGCGAATGCTTCTTCTCTTATCTTCAATTCACTACTTGCGTTTCCCGCGTACTTTGGGAAGGACGACGGAAAGGCGGTGAACTGGTGTGGTAGGTTTCGAACTTGACACAGATGCTATCATACAGGCCGCCGTACTGTTGATCGCCAGATGAGGCCATATGACTGATCGCCTTTCCACAGGGTTTTACATCACTTCAGATCTGTTCCCTACTCCTCGTGGTGGAACATCACTCGATGTTGGTGTTGATGCAAAGAAACTGCTGTTGGGTCCGTTTTGTGGGAAGCCCGCGTGTCAGTTTATCAACACCGATCCCCAAAATGCTCGGGGCGTATGTGCAGATGCGTTTATTCAGCGAAAGACTATCGTAGTCCAGCAAGTTGATCTATATCCGGGACATATTGCATGTGATGGTGAAACTAAAAGTGAAATCGTGTGCCCACTTCTTGTCCCGCGCGGGGACGGAGCAGAAGAGATTGTGGGTGTTCTGGACTTAGATTGTCTTGCTATGGGCGGATTTGACGACGAAGATAAGGCTGGTTTAGAAAAGATTTCCAAACTAGTAGTTAGTGCTTGCGACTGGTAGACAATAGCTAATACAAATCCCATCATCGACATGATACAAGCTTAATCAGTTTGATTTTTTTGCCAAGCCAGGAAATCTTCATGAAGCTTTGTTTGTGTTGCCCACTCTTTCTGCACCTTTTTGGCATGACTTTTGCTAAGCTCCTTGCCCTCACCATCCGTAAGGGGAAGGCCGGCATCGCTCCACGAGCCGTAGGTACCTGGTTCCGTATTTGGAGGTTTGAACATTTCGACGGGTGGGGTACGACCCTTTTCTAGCTTCTGCAGGCGCTTGAGTCGCTCAGCTTCTACTGCCGCGGCCTTTTTTGCAGCCTTAGCTTCGACTTGCGCCCGCTTTTCGTCGCGAGCTTTGATTAATTCTTCAGGAGGCACAAGTTTTACGAGAGCTTTCCCATCTGACAAGCGGTGTCAATGATGGTGAGAAGGCCGGTGAACAGACAACTTGCCTTCTTGATCATCTAAAGCTACCCCAAGTGGGACCAGATCAGCGTCACGGAGCTTATCACAAAGCCCCAAGATTTCCTTCAGAGCATCACCGCTCTTTTCCATGGCAAGTCGTCGCACACCATCTCGGAATGTTGATAGTGATCGAAGATATGGCATGAGAAGTTGTTCGCGCTTTCCCCAAAATTAGTGACAACGTGGAAGTAATAGAGCCGGAGACGAACATCGACACCTCCATCCCCATGATCATCTTGTCCCCAACCAATCGTAGAATCTTCTCCCTCCCCGAGGCCAAATACTCGAAGCATGCTGCCAATCCACCTTGCTACATTTTCTACTACACCCACGTTCATATTTTTACCACGAGAGTTAATGTAAACATTGGTTTTTGAGACAAGGTCTCGCAAAATGTTAAGAGCGTCTGGCGTATTGAATGAGTCACATAACGCTACTCTGAAAGCGGACTGGCTCTGATGGAAACTAAAAACGGAATATTAGGTTGGGGTCTAGGCGAACGGGTATGAAATATTCCCTACGCTGATGTCAATTCACGTTCGGGTGATTCATAATGGTGATACCCGTCGGATTTCCCCATATCCACACGAGCCTGGCTGACAAGGGCCTTCACGACCGTGAAGAAATTCTAAAAGACGCTGTCAGTTCAAGAAGTCATGGTTACTAGTGATAGATACTGACGTTCAGTGTGAGCTCGATATTACGGACCTCGCCTGTCATCAAAGAATCTGAAAAATCTACTTTCGCGTTCCAAAGTTGCGTCAAGAACGCAAGGCGTAGCTGTCGGGCGGAATGTTTCTGCAGAATTTCCTGGTAAAAAAAAATGCTAATAAGTCTGTAAGCTATATTGCTATTTAAAAAAATGGGCTGACATCAATGGTGATGAAATTTTTCAGTGATTTACTCATTTTGAGGCCTTCGATGTGTAGATGGCCTGTGTGAATGAAGTAGTTGACCCATGAGCCACACCCGTGGTAGGCCTACAGGACCGATTAATACCGTGCTAGTGTTTGAATGAAAAAAACCTTGCCTCCGACTGAGCCATTTCGTTGTCGTGGTGAGGAAATGCTAAGTCAATACCCCCCGAGTGGATATCCATATTGTCACCAAGAACGGCACTGGCCATTACAGAACATTCAATGTGCCACCCAGGCCGCCCCGGACCCCAAGGAGAAGGCCATGAAGGTTCTCCTTCCTTTGAAGCTTTCCATAAAGCAAAATCGGAACCAGATCGACGGCCTGTTTTACTTGACAGTGCACCTAGCAGAACGTTAGGTTTGACCGGCGATCGGAGAAAGTAACAAGGCCTGACCCTCTCCCCCCTCTAGTAGTTCTCTATTGCCTTTACTCCAAGGCTCTAATTTAGCGTAATCGTGACCGTCCGATTTGTCGAAAGCCAGGGTATCGAAGTATACGCTCCCTTCCGCTTCATACCCGTATCCGTTTTGAACAATTTTTTCCACAAACGTCACTATCTCGGGAACGTACTCCGTTACACGGGTGAGTGTGTCAGGTTCGCGTACTCTCAGACGAGCCATGTCCTGGAAGAATTGGCGTTCCCAGTATGCAGCCAAAGAACGGGATATCGCAGGGTCGGTGACTGTTGCTTTATACTGTGGATATTTTCGAATTTTAACTCGGTGTAAAAGCATTATAAGCTGACCTGTGCGTCAAGCGACTCTGCAAGAATATCATCGGATTCATCAATTAATTTGTGTGCTTCAACGGAACCGCAGTTTCCTTTCTCTAAGTGAGATTTCGCGAGCTGGATGGCTGTCAGAGCACGAGCCTATAGGGATATGAGATGCGATATCTAAATCAGGTGTGATACAGACGCACCGCGGAGGAGGTATGCATGTCAAATTTCTCGTCTCTTCTTAGACATTCCTGCTTCCAGGTTTTGTCCTGACTCCGCCCCACAACACGAGCCCAACTCTTGTCCTCTTCCCCTTCGATGGGCCGTTCAGCTTCTGGCAATCCCTTCCCGATATTATCTCTGATATGAGTCCGCCACGATGAGTAAACTTGGGCGATCAGGCCGGCAGATAATGATGTTGTTTCCGATCTGAAAGTGTCGAGCAAATGATTTTGGCGAGCCCTTCGTATGATCTTTTACGTATAAGCCCATGGATATAGGCTGAACACTTCAAACCCACCTTATCATCGATGTCGGTAATGTTCATCACAAAGTGTATATCATAGCCAAAGTAATCGGACATTATCCGCCGTAGAATATCTTGGGTCACGTAGTTCCTATGTAGAACCATGAGATTACCACATTTTGAACATAGAACGGCTCACCTTGCATGTCCCATATGAGAAGCATCGTAGACCGTCGGGCCACAATTGTACCATTTTACATGACGCCCGTTTCTGGGTATAAACTCATTCTGCGATGGACAATCAGCGATTTTGAAATATGGGTTCGGCGGTAGGACTGACTTTGGTTCGCGTCAGGGAATTATATACTCTAAGAACAGGTTCGTCCTCCTGCCTTTGTGGCAAGTTCCAGGGAGGTTGTTGCACGGACATGCACCTTTTGGCTTGGGAGATGTTTAGGACGTTTGTATAGCTTCTCGGTAGAAAGATTGTAGATTGACGAACACGAGTGCTCAGACAGGTCAGAATCATACGTGGTGAGATCCAAATCGAGTCAATTATTGGCTATCACGTGGTTGCAATTATAGCGATCATCCTGGCACTGGAAACCACTTATTATTATGAGTCAGAAGACCAATGATAATCATGTCGGAAATCCTTATACATCCGGACGTAATATACAGCCACCAACTCTTTCACATGATCCCATGATGGCCCCAACCGCCCGATGTTCAATGCCCTGGACTCTGGGGAATGTCATCGCCTCTTTTTCATGCTTGGCCACATCGTAAGTAGCCTTCCGTGAACCCCCCTTCTTGACTTCCATCACTTCTCTCAGTAATTATAACGCAATGCTTGTTGCGGTGGCGTTCATCACATCACCAAGATTCTCTGAATAGGTCTTCTATCCACACAATGTTTCCTCGATAAGTACAACCTTACCCATGCATCAGGATTCTTCCGAGCATTTATCATATCAACTGATACAAACTAATGATACAAGTTGGTCAGACCAACATCATGTCTTCTTAACCTGAATATTCTCATGCCCCGTCGAAATCGTTAGCTGATAGAGTTCATAATTATAGGTGTTTTTATCACACCTATATTTGTTCCTATGCTCTCCGTTCAAGACCATTCAAGGATCAAGTGATCGCCACTCATTTGGATATATTTATTCGCCGAACTGATCTCAGCCGTTTGCACATGAGAATGTTACCTGTCCACTTAGGCATCTTCGAACCAGCAATCGCATGTCGGGCGCCCCCAACTCTTCGGCTCTCACGGCAAGAATTGACGCTTGTGCTTGATTTTCCGAGGTACTTTGAATGACAAACAGGTCCATACAATCGTATGTCACCATTTGGTCACTAAAATGATTTGAATACTTCGTCTGCTATCTCCATCGAGGGCCTAGTCCGAACGAATTATGTCCTTGTAGAAGTAATACCCAAATTCGGGCGTGTTGGACCATTCTCTTCTCGACCGAGTTGCATGCTTGTCCGTGATATTCCCTCGTTACTCGACCGACATGGTCAAATGCATGATGAGAATAATACAGACGAAGGAGTGGAACAGATGAAGCGCTCTGGTGGTCTGTCCGACTTGCCATGTGTACAGGTTCATGTTTTCACATCCTTTAACAGCTCTTACCTATATGCAGTAAACGGATACATTTTTAATCTGTTCTGCCTGCCACTTGTATGTCATGTCCCTAAAACTCTATCGTGACGTCCCTCGGCGTCTAACCTTGTGCACAGCAGCTCCATCGATATCATCTATGGATTAGCCGAAAGAAGCTATTAGGTTCTGTACCCTTTTTCAAACCATATATTATGTGTTCCGCCGCAGGGATCAAATAAACGTTAAGGTTAGCTCCTGATAATCATTATTAACACCTTGGATTGTATAAAGGAGCATTCAGGATCACGCTTTGCACCCTCGCCCCCATATCCTATCTCCATCTCGCTACCCTCTATCTCCTCTTCTATGCAGCGACCAACGTGTACGAGCCTCCGCGTCAGGACGCCTCAAGACGCCCATGTGATATTCCATGCCGTCTTTTTGGACCTTTTGCCCATGGTTTCAAGGCGGCTAGACATCGATGAGCGTCGGAATATCTCAACAGGGTGTGTGTTTGTGTGGGAGGAAAGAGGGCCGAATGCTGAGGCAACAGGAGTGAGTCCCTCATCTCCAATGCACTCTCATCTCATAATGAACCTTCAAGTTTCAGATGGGGATTGAGCGTTGGACAGACTCCATACGATGGGGTCCAAGTCGTGTAAGGGATGTAAGTTGATGCCTTTCTTTTTTTGGAAGTAAAAATATATTGATATTTTTATCCAGGAATTTCTTTTCTATCATGAAAGGGAGACGGCGCGGACTGTGGACAAGGAGTTTACATCAGACTCAGATGCAATGTAAGGGCATTCGTATTAATTAATCTGTATCACACTTATAGGGATCATTCGCCAGATCCCCAACACATGCGAAGTCCTCGAATGGATATCACCGCCAGAGCCTTATTAAGCAGACATATTCCGTTTTCGTGGAAACAAATAAAGGCCGTCGCAAGTGGCATCTCAGTATGTCTCGTGTCTGCTCCTGCGGATATTCAATCTCATCTCTTTTATAGTCGCTTATTTCACACAGGAGACCCTTAATTACCTTAACACTATCGATGATCATCCTCAGCTTGCTTCCTTGACCGTCCCTACCGGGATGTATAGAACTGCACGCATTCATAAGGGCAGACCCCAAAATGGTCCGGATCTGACTATTCCGCACATCGGCTACCATCCAAACCCCTCCCATCCCTATCCCCCCTTCGAATACGGAGATCAATTTGCCCTTGATATCAAGTCGAGACATGCTGGCCGTCCTCGGATAAACATTTACACAATGGGTGATGTGTCAGACATCCTTGCCCCATTGCAATATCTGCAGAACATTCCCCCTCCTTCCCGTCATCCTTTGGACGAAAAAGCATTGAAGTCACTAATACCAGACTTTAAATAATGCATGTGGTTAACCGTTGTATATTCATTAGCTTTCAATTTCTTAACCATCCTATATTTGTACATTGTTTCCGAATACTATAGTAGCATTAATGGACGTTATCGTTTCCGATGACAGGGATTTCCAATTAACTATCGTGCATCCACAGTGTCACAGAAGGGGAAGCTCCCACCAGAAAGTCATCAGATGCCATTCAATCCAAAACAGGCGTATTCGGGATGGCGAAAGCCGGCGGTTCTAGAACAGACAGGTTCTGTGCTAACCTGAACCCGCAGTCTTACTGGGAAGCCTTCTGGTGTATTTCTAGAAAACGGGAATTGTTCTTTAAACAAAAAGTCGAGGGGGGACTAGTATTGGATTGGATGGGGATTTGAATCACATCACCACTTCCGTATCACAATCGAAACGAAGATTGGGCCCCACGGGTGCAGAGATTCGGAAAACGTGGAAAGCATAGGAGTATGAGTGACTTGCCATGTTGGGACCTCTCAGTATGGCAACTTCATGTTCAGGGTTATTATATAGGACCTTGGATCGAACATTCATGTGCTTGGAATTAACTTCCAACTTCACAAGCTGGGAGGCATTTTACGTGGATTGACTTGAGCGAAACCTTAAGTTCTCTCCGATCGGAGGCACCTTGAATGATTAACGCTGGCACCGGTTGACACCGCTCGTCGGAAAGATGGGTACATCATAGAGATGTGCCTGGGGTGGTGGTCAATGTTGTAACAAAGCGGGAAAAAAATGATTCACCCTCATCGATATCAGGGATCAATGCGAACGGAATATAGTATAATTATTGCTACTTCAGGTCCCCCAGGATTCGTGGTGTGGGATCGATGGAGAATGGAGGCTTCTTCTTGGAAGCCTCCTCTTATGACACGTTTGATCTGGTGACTGAGGTTACAGGCAAAAAATCGGTTACTCAGCTTCATCGGTTTGTGCGCCACCATCGGTTAGAAGTTATTTCCTCCTGTTTCCCACCAAAATCCGCCGAGCTATTCCTAAAACGAAGTGCTGACGAGTACGGTGGGTTGTTCTTATCAAGGCCTATCAAGGCTAGGATCCAAGGATAGGGAGATATAGCAGGATGGACTGTACACTGTAGATATGATCGTCATGCAAAGACTGGAATCACCGGTAGGATCTGATCAAACGCCGACGCAGAGAGTATTAGAGTGATTAGAGTTCTTGAAGAAATCGAGATCAATAAGGAGCGCCAAGTAGCCGGGTGCGAACAAATGTCGACATTTGACAAAGTCAAAGGCGGAAATGAACTTGGTTGGAAAACAGTCTAATTAATTGTCAGGGAAATCTTGTGCTTCTTCCACTTTATGTACTTGAAAACATGCGGCTCTGATCCTCCCTTCAGCATTCCCTTCCTTTGTTCTCTGAGACCTTCCCCTGCCTGCATTTGGCTATTTTATAGTGGACTTTAGACCTACTTGATGAAATGCAGCGGCCCACCTGTACCAATGTCCGCATTCGTTCTACCCAGGATGCGCACAAGATCTTCTTCGCAGTTCAACAAGGCCTGCTGCGCATGGTTACCAGGCGACTCGACGCCGATGAGCGTCTTGCCCTGACAACAGGCTGTGTCTATGCCTGGGAGGAGCGTGGGCCACACACAGAAATCACAGGATTGGGAATCGAGAGGTTTACAGAGGGAAGAAGATGGAGCCCATCGCGCGTTCGAGACGTTAGTGCCATTTCCTTTTGTAAATTGTCACCCAAAGCAGATAACTCATCATCATCCCATGCCGGTAACAGGAGTTTTTGTTCTACTACGAAAAGTACACCGGCACTCCAGATATCAATCAACTCGGGTTCGTTTTGTGAATTAGATTGCATCTCTACCATGTCCTAATGCCCATTTGGTTCAGTGCTCCCCTCGAAAAGCAACCTCCACGTGATTGGGATCCATTGGTGAAGCAGACATATTCCGTCTGGGTTGAAACAGAAAATGGCCGTAGGAAATGGCACCTCAGTATGGGATCTAATATACACAAACTTGGAAAACTCGGCTGATTTACTTACTAGCTGCATATTTCACCCAGACAACGGTTGACGATCTAGGCACGATCGATGACCTGCCTGGAATTCGAGAACTAGCTACTCCAGCGGGACTATTTACGAGTACGAGGGTTGGAAAAAATCGCGGAAGAACCGATGATCAACAATCTAACGGCACATCCCCAAAACCGTCTACAGCTGTCGCGCAGACGTACGCCCCATTTTCGACCCTTCACAACCGTTATCCGTCACAATCAGAGTCGCCACCTGCCTCTGAATCAATAAGGATGTACGAACCCTATGATTATGGATACCCCCACCCGAGTAGCTCGCCACGGTATCCTCATTCAGCATCGATACTACCCCAACACCTCTCCCCAAATACAGGTCCTTCCCAATCGTCCCACCACAGCCCTTACAGCTCTACAATTCTCACCACCCCACTGCATCCAGCAAATCACATGGATTCTCTACGTCCTATCTCTTCGACCCATCCCCGTGGAGCATCGAGCTCCACACCCAGCGTGCCACCCTCTTTTTCAGCGGTTTCCATTCCCCGTGGACCCTTGTCCGATCGACCCTATACGGCATCCCTAACGTTACCACGCCCACCGCCGCCTCCCACGTCATGGAACGGCGCGCCCGCAAACATAGATCGTCTATATACAGCCACCGAGGCTCCCCCATCCATACCCCCCCGTCCCGTGCAGCCACTCTCCTTCTCACACCCCCCGATGGACGCACCGGACCGCTTTGATCGACGCCTGCCCCTCCCGGGTCCTGACGTGCTCTCAGGCATCGCCGATGGAGCTATCAGGGCGGCGCCTTCACATCTATCTGACCTCTCGCAGAGCCCCTCTCCACATGCGATCCCCAGTCGCGAGCTCCCACCCATCGACTCATTGGCGCTCCGGGACGTCTCAGAAGGGCGCCGGGGAAGCATTGGGCCTGACCGGGACCTTGCGTCCCTCTATTCGGTCCCACGGGTACATCCCTACCGGCGCGATCCCTTGGATGATACCACGTTGAGGCTCCTCACGCCTCGCTCATCGTGAAAAAGACTTATCCGCATATTTCGCATATTTTTTCCCAGACGTGGCGGCTCTCCCTACTCTCGCTCTCCCATGCCACGGCCCCAACAATATCCTGATTACCCAAACATGTTCATAGCTTTCCAGACATTAACGCTTGTATATCCCTGTATCAATAGCTTTATTTTTGGCTTGACCGCTTTCATCTCCCGTCTTCCCGTGTCATTAGTCGTTCTCACCCTGCCCATGATCGGACAGTGACAATGACATCCCTCTATAATCGAACACGTAACTATACATAAAAATATATTTGTTTATATTCGTTGCATGCAGCTATATTGCGCATAGCTCTAGTAAATATGTATTTCACAAGTGAATAGGCTGTTTAGGACGAGTAAAGACAGTATTTTCCACGTGCGCCGTTCTTCACGGGTGTGGCTGGGTTGCCATCACTCAGCACTTGAATATGAAATAGATAAATATTTCTCTAGATTTACTCACAAGCGACATGCATGTAGAGGCTGAGCAACTACATTCGACATACCCAAGGTTGAAAGCAAACATATATATCCTACAGACCGGCGAGAGTAGCAAAATAGAAACAATGGGAAAATCTGATCCTGGATTAAAGTTGATGGATGCGACATGCGATTTGAGAGCAGATGTATGTTGTGACGATGTAATATAAGTGGGATAGAAAGATAACGCGACATAGTAGTCGAAAATATATGGCCCTTCACCACTCAAATTCCCTGTACGATTCGTCAAGACAAGGGGCTGTAAAACAGGATTGGGCCGACGTACCCTGTGCACTTGGCAAAAAGATAATCCTTTCCGTTGATATGAATCATCCCGTCTTTCAAAATGCATTTCCACTTGTTCTTTACACGCGCCACCTACGATGTGGGATAAATATTACGGTTCGGGAGAATATACTGGGGACATACCTTGTCATAGGTGCAGAATACGATATCAGTCTCACCAGCCGTCCCATCCTCAGCATCTTCTTCCCCCTCAGTGTCGGAATCGTCAAGGTCGCTGTTGATGGCCTCCGAATCCTGTGGCTGGACGACGGAGGTGGAGGCGACCGGTTGAGGCAACGATGGATGTGAAGTACGTGGGGCGAATGCCTGGCCCGATGGCGGTGGTGAGGAGTCTTCGTCGCCAGACGATTCAGAGGGCCCGTCAACCTGCGGTATCCTTTGCGGGGCTTGTGCGGGTGGTTGGGGCTGCTGTGGCTGCTGCTGGGGATGCGCCTGGGAACCAGAGGGGGGAGCGTAAGGCCGTGCTGCGGGCGGCTGGGGCTGTAGTGTACGAGGAAAGGTGATCACGCCCGTCTGGCCACCCGGGTGTGGCATGGCAGGCATCAACGGCCTTGCATTATTGATATTTGGACCAGGCAAGGATGGTAACCCATATGTCATGCCAGGAGCCAGCATGTAGCGGGTATCTGATGGTTCAGATTTTACTGCGGGTTGGCCAGGCGCTGGTGGAAGGCCATAAAGATTGTGTGCCGTTGGGTATTGCATCATATGCATAGGGTGGGGCGGGTAGGCATGGTGATGTTGAGGCGGGTGGGACGGTGCTTGGGCAGGTGGGGGAGTCTCAAACTCGGCGACGTGAGATGCTATGACCTTATTTTCCCATTTCTGACAGGGAGTTATTGTAGGTGATATATATGAGTATTGATGGAACTTGCACTTACATGTTGTAGTTCAGCGAGAACATCTTCAGCAACACCATATTCGTCAAATTCGGGCTTAATGGCGGCAATGACATCGTCTATAACAGCTCGGTAGATGACAGGCTCAAGGACACCAAGATTTCCCGGTTAAGCCCAGGTGAACTACTACGGACAGGAAATCGGTGAGCAGCTCACCACTATCTTATTTGACATCTCAAAGGTATCGTCGCCGTCGTGGGCGCAGACCTAGAGATTCTATACCACTGCGGAGGGCGGCGAGGGAGGTGATGGGAGCAAGAGAGTCCCTTTTATACTTGATGTTAGTCACCAACAGCCCAGGACACTTCAAACTCCGACGTGTGATTCATCTGCAATTATTCCCACGCACAGGCCACCAGTGAGCTCACGGCGCATATCCGCGCATATACACGGCGCAGCACAGTGCCGAACATCACCAATCACATTGGCCACGTTGATACCGTCCTGTTCAAAGCCTCCAATGACTTCATCGATATCCCACTCCTTGTTGGATACCAGTGACGCACGTCCTACCAGCTGACTCCTTCGCTCCGCAGGAATTTAGCTTATAATGCATCCATGCAGGGAATACAATGCAACCAACATGCCATTATTCAAAACTCCCCAGTCTTACAACAATCCCGACAAGCGGGCGCCCTCTTCATCTCCATCTGCTTACAGGGGCGGTAGCATCTTTTCTAACCGCCGTTCAGGTTCCTCTCCTTCACCACCTCGCGGTCGCACTTCGCCACACCAAACATCTGGCTTCTTTGGGAGGCGACGTAGTTCATCATCCTCCGATGACTCAACCAACCTGGGCCGCCAGAACGGCAGCATTCGGAGCGGCTCTGGAGGAAGCAGTCGTAGTGGCGGCTTCTTCAACATGGGCAACCGATACGGCGTTGAGCACGACTCGACTATCATAGCTGCACGCCAGAAGGTGACGGACGCGGAGAATGCCGAGAAAGACGCAGACCAAGCGTTGTTACAAGCGAGAGGCATGGTTAGAGAGGCGCGAGAACACGTAAAAATTCTCGAACGCGAAGCCATCGAAGAGTAAGTTCAGCCATCTATGCGTAAGTATACCGGCTCATAAATACATTAACAGGGCAAGGCGCGCAAAGGCGAAGCAAGCAGAGGCCAAGGTAGTTAGCAAGAGTGCGAGTGGGCTTGGAAGGCACGGATGAGAAATAACCACCAGTATACCCTGTTCCATGACTTTGTAGTATTTTCTTGAATACCCTATCATATACCACACAATGATTAGTACCCGATCCTTTATTTTGTTATGACGTTGCTCGTGCCTAGACTTCGATCTTACAAGACTACCGAGCTGCAAGTACTCGCGAAACGTGCCCGAGAACGAGTGACATCAAGAACAATAGGACTATCAAGGGTGTCGACTCCACTAAGCTAACTGATCCCTAGGGCTTCCCTTTAGCGAGACATGCCTGCATCATCCATTAACAGGTAGGGCCTTACAAGATTTTCTGATTGTAGGTGCCTCAAGGCCGCTGTATCCTCGCCATCTTCCTCAGAATGGCGGGACTCCC